>MU186273.1:68044-93762 GCA_016904865.1 Pissodes strobi | reverse complement strand
TGTAAAGTTTAAATTTAAATATAAATAATGTCAATTATTGTCAACACATTATGTAATAGACACAAATAGTAAAAAAATGTGACTTACAGCACCAGACAAAACTAGTAACAAGTTAAAAAAATAAAAATATACACAAAGCAAAGGCCGCATCACATGTCATTTTCAGAGTATACCCGTCATAGTGCATCCTCGAGGAATTCCAGGACGGTGTAATAAGGTTTCTCAATTAGCAGCCTCTTTAGCTGTCTTTTGAATACCTTGGGGGATGCTGAACTTTTGATATAAGGTGGGAGGTGGTTAAAGATATGTATACTTTCGTAGAAGATTGAGCGCCTCGTCAGCGCTGAAGTAGGCTAGGGAAGACGGAAAATCCTGTTATTCCTGCTAGGATACCGGCAGCTTCTCATCGTGAACCTCGACTGGTATTTAAAGACAATACAAGCAGTCTCGAGGATATACAAAGATGGAAGAGTTAATATTTTCTCTTGACGAAAAAAAGGTCGACACGGGTCTCGGGGACCAGCTCTACAAATATATCTAACGGCCCTTTTTTAAATAATAAAAATCATTTGAATCATGAAGCCGCTTGCACTTCTCCAGAAAGCAATTCCATACCGAAGATGGGATTCAAAAAGTGAATAATACACCGACTTGCCAATCCTAGAGCCCAGCTCTTGAACAGTGATTCTAACAGCAAAACAACTAAATGATAGCCTACTAGCAAGTTGATTTATGTGTGAATGCAACTTAAGATCTCCATCTACGAAAGCTCCAAGAAATTTGCTGTCAGGCCTGATCTCAACGGGAGCATTATCAATGAATATGTTTGCAAGATTACATTTAAAACATATGAATTTTGTCTTTGTGGGATTGAGTGTTAACAGGTTAGAGTCACACCAAGTTCTAAAACTTATTTGGAGACTGAAGGTCTAGGTGTTTTGCAAGCGAAGGCAGATGCAGACTGTATCATTATTAGGGCGGCATTATCAAAAGCACAGGAGGGTTGCAAAGCTGTAGTAGTTGGTAAAGACACGGATCTTTCCTTATTGATTATTGGGCTTTTCCCTGTTGAAACCAGCATTTGTTGATCCCGGTAGCTCGAGCGCCAGGAAAACCACGTAAATTATTCCGAGGAAAAACTTTGGCATCAGACCTTGCCGACATCTGGAGGTAGTACTTCTTCTTCATGCGATGACTGGACGTGATACGTCAGCTTTTTTTGGAATAGGAAAGAATCGTGGCTTTAAAATTTTAAGCACAAAAGAAGAAAATCGAAAAAAGGTTTTTGAAAAAGAAAATGCTGAGGAAGTTGGCGAAGAGTTTTTGGTGTAGAGTTATATGGGGGTCTAGATCAGACGGTCTAAATAAATGTAGATTTAAAAAATACGTCTCATCAGTGGTAAAGCAGACTATATACAAAGTAAGTTGGATGCCAGCAACCACAGCGGCAGCTAAGTATAATTTCTATGGGGTTTATCACCAGGTTAAACAGTGGTGTGGTGTGGATCTTGACCCCAGTGATTGAGGCTGAACATTCATTGATGGTGTTTTGCAGTCAGTAGTGACTCTAATAAACGCAGCTCCTCCTTACCTACTGAAGCTTATATTTTGCACTTGCAAGGGGAACCGCAGTAATAGGTGCGGGTGTCGCCGATTAGGCCTCACTTGTAGCACGATGAGTAGAACCTGTGTAGATGAAAACTGTTTTAGCAAGGCTGAACTGATAGAAGAAATTGACGTCGATGAGGCAACTAAGGTTGACGACTTAAGGGAAGAAGGTGCGATAAACACGAAATGCACTAGGTATATTTTTACAGTACCCTTTATATAAAAAATAATACCTACTTCACTTAATTATAGTTACGTTACGGCATCCGGAACAACAGACAACCACCAGAATAGTAGAGATTAGGAGAGACCTTGAATAACCGTAAGGTAATAATTTGCGATGCTACAAGTTTTTGTTCGTGAGATTTGTTGAAGTTGATATGTTTCACGCAGGATCAAGAAAGTAGCTGACATAGGTAACCGTAGTCGTCAGCAGCATATCGAACGAGGAGTCAGATCCAGGAGCTTAAGTTAAAGTGAATCGCTTAAATTTTGTAATAGATTATAGTAAAAAAAAAAAATGTTTGAAACCCTATTAATTTAAATTTAAATTTTAAAAATTCTACTGTCAAGCAGTGGCGGTCGTCAGCTCTTATTTATTAGAAGGCATAATTTTCATAAATTTAAATAAAATCAATATGTTTTACATCCATTCAATGCTGTCAATGTACTTTTTTATTTTTAGTAAAATAATGGTGGGCGGGGGACGCCCTTCCACGCATTCTCCTCCCCCTGGAGATGACGCCCATGACAAGTATATTCATTTAAGTAAAAAATTACACCCTTTGAAATTCCCAAGATATAACTAAAACGAAAAAATTTAATTAGAACTCTAAAGAAAGCGATTAAATAGCTGCTTACTGGAAACAAATATGACGGTTTTTAAATTAGCATGGCGGCGTTTCCCCATCCGGGATATCATGGGACTCGATGAAACCATGCTCAGAACGGTTTGAACTATTACTAAGCCAAGTTTCAACTTTTTATTATGAATTTCTTAAAACAAAACACAATCTGACTGTACTAAAAGCTGTCAATCAGGGTTTCTCAAAGACGTCAATCCCACCACTGACCAAATATGATGGCTCAATAGCGGAAACGGCCAAAGAGAAAGCGGACATTCTTGCCGAAATACTTGCATCAGATTCTACCTTAGATCATCAAGGAAAGACTCCCCAACTATCCCGAGAGTGAATTCCTCAATACCGCATCTGGTATTTTGCCAACGCGAAGTGAAACGAATACTCAAAAGCTTAGAGACTAACAAGGCCACAGGACCGGATGGCGTTCCAGCAATAGTGCTTAAGAAATGTGCTGCTGAACTAACAGCTCCACTATGCAGGCCTTTCTCCCTATCATACAGAACTGCATGCTTTCCTTCTAGCTGGAAATACGCTCAAGTGCAACCAATACCGAAGAAAGGAAAAAAATGATTCCAAATAACTACCGTTCAATTGCTTCAGTTCCCGTCATGCCCAAAGTCATGGAGAAACTGATCAACGAACAGTTTTTAAAATATCTCTAATCGGCAGGCATCATAAACGATCGCCAGTATGACTTCCGCAAACACAGATCAACGGGACGTCTTCTGACTTACGTGACCTACCTATGGACCAAAGCCACCGAGAGCTACGGCGAATCTTGTGCTTTGACTCTCGACATATCCAAAGCATTTGAAAGGGTGTGGCATGACGGATTATTAAGCAATTTGACAGCATACGGACTACCACCAGCACTGCTTCTATGGCTTTCCAATTTCTTAAGGGATCGAAGCATCCGAGTTGCTATTGATGGATATCTCTCGGAGGTATTTAAAATCAATGCCGGAGTTCCTCAAGGGTGTATATTATTTCCCACACTGTTCCTATTCTATATCAACGATCTCTTAGATAGGACAAACAATTCTATTTACAGCTTTGCAGACGACAGCACTCGTATATCCTCATTCATGTCGCGCACTGCAATTACCGCTGCTCGTTCCCAAATCAGATTGCTGCTATCAGTGAGGTTATGAACGTCATCGTGAAATAAGGCGAGGAAGATAACGTTCAGTTTAACGCAGGAAATACTCAAGCAGCTGTCTTCTCAAAAAAAGCAATCACCGCAGGACCTGATTTATCAATGACATGACAGGACAGTCACTGGCCTCATCCATAAGCGTGCTTAGCACCAACGTAGAAAACAACATGTCTTGGCGTAATAACGTCACCAAAATCGCCAAGGCAACAGTACAAAAGCTAGGAGCACTCTAAAGAGCAAGAAGTTGTATACACCTCATCAGCTCCTACTGCCCTATAAGGCCCAGATAAGACCATCTCTGGAATACTGTTCCCATGTGTGGAGCTCGGCACCCAGACACTGGCTCATGATATTGGACTCCATACAGAGGGGAGCGGCCCGTCTTGTGAATGATCCAGAGTTGACTAAAGACCTTGATAGCCTTGAACATCGAAAAAAAGTGGCGGACCTATCTCTTTACTGTCGATACTTCTACGGAAGGTGTTCGAAAGAGCTGGCACTTATGATTCTACCTACAGTTGTGCCAAACAGAAACACCCATCAGACACAAGCTGCTCATCAACATACGAGTCAGTTGCGAACATCTAGGACGTCCCTATTGCGGGACTTCTTTGTGTGGAGGACGGCCTCGCTCTGGAATGGACTTCCGAGTAACGTCTTACCCGAAAATTAGAACCTACAGTGCTTCAAGTCCAGCGTCCACCATCTTCTCCGCACACGCACTCGTTGAGTGGCATAGGATTTTCTTTTCGTGTGTGTGCCAAACATAAAAAAGGGGATATTGCTGTTCAAGGAAAACCACCTGGAAAATCATAAGAACCACAGTTCAAATAAGGATATTATAGATCACATTTCTTGAAAAGCAGTATATCTTCCTTTTTCTAAACATCTGTTTACTGCATCCGGCAATCCTTAATGACCAGCATCTCCTGTGTAATTTTCGTCTAGAAGAATCCTTATATGTCATTTGTTTTAAGACACCTTCCATTTGTCCTCTATTTATGCCAGTTCATTCTTTTCAACTTGAGTTAGAGGACCTTCATATTTTAGTATTTAGTGTGTTTATCTTGACAACAAACTGGAGAAAATAGAATTACAAAATACATTGAGGATTGCTCGACACATTTAATTTTCTGCTAAAGAAACCTTTATAAGGTGCAAAATGTTGAGGGGATATTGCAGTTCAAGGAAGACCACCAGGAAAATCTTGAGAATCACAATTCAAATAAGGATTTAGCATATCACCTTTCTTGAAAAGCAGTACATCTTCCTCCTTCCAAATGCTTATTTACTGCCTCCAGTCAATCCCCAATCCTCAATCTCCTGTGTATCTTTTATCCAGAATAATTTTTATATTTTATTTGTTTTAAGGCACTTCCCATTTCCCTTCTATTTATACCCGTTTATCTTTATCAACTTGGGTTAAAGGACCTTTATATTTTAGTATTTCATAGTTTATCACGAATTTGTAGGTCACTTCTTTACCCATAGATTTTTAGTTAAATGAACGTAGATATCCAACTATGGCTTAAGACGTTAAAACTTGTCGCAGTGTGTTGTTAAAGAAATTGTAAAAAACAACTGCTCGACATTAAACTGATTGCAAAGATTGCAAATAAAGTTCATGGATTCGCAAACCAACCAAGGTGGGTGATGTTGTCCAGAGGATGTCTCGATTAAAATGATAATGCACAGCATCCATAGCCTTATCTCAGGACAATAGAAGGACAACAAGGCAAGACAATGAGGACCCAAAGGCTACCAATAGAGTCTGGAATGCCATAAAACTCGTTGGCTTGATGATTTTTCCAGACTTATTGGAAGCATGTAACGGATGAATCGAGCTACAAATATGATATAATTACGCGAATTGGGTAGGGTCTGCATTCAGCAGTGAACGGCAATAGGCTTAGGTATCGAAATCGTGGAAATTTTCAAAACTGTATTTTAACGTAGGGCTTCAAACTAATGAATCTGGACGCAGTTCATTCAAATGGCAAGTCTGGACTGAAGATAGACAATTAAAATCTTCAAAAAAAGCTTTTAAATATCAAAATCTTTTAAAAGTTGCAAGTTGTCGCATTTTGGTCATAGATAGAAACTAGTTCATAAATGACGTACGTACATCATTTGGTTAATTTGTAGAGCTTTAAAATGTTAAACGCGAGAACTGATTTATGCTAAATCCAGCCCTCAAATGGCACGTAATGAATTTCAGGCGAGGTCGAAATTTTTATCCAACCTTCAGTAATTAACCAGAGATCTTTTCAAAATATTTCCAAGATTGTCCTCGACAAAAAGAGTTATGGGAATCTTTTTCGTAAAAGATCCATCGGGTATTCGAAATGAAAATTTTAGAATTTTTCCCTCAAACGTCCAATTGCACAAAATAATTTCGTCCGGCTGCTTTCGAATTTCAACCACCCTAATTCCTGCAGTGGATCTGATGAACTTGCTTGATGTATCGTAGGTGAGGGTAAAAGGGGTGCTATTGGAGTAACTGTTCAACCACCTAAAAAATAAATCATATTTTGCTGTCATTAAAAACACTATTAATCACTTTAGTATTTTCAACCCGAACTATTACAGGTCTTACCTATGATATGCCAAGATGACGGCACAACTTTTTGTCAAAATGGTCGAGTCATTATCTTCAAATTTTCGTATAACGTGGAAGTTCTTCTTTTTATGTTCATTAACCAACCGTTCTGATAAGGTGCCAGATACGAATTCCTCTTTAAACTCAATCCTATTTTGAAAACTTTTAGGAGCTTCATCTCGCATCAGATCCTCTTCTGCACTAGTAAAAAAATTACTGATGTTGTCAAAGCCTCTGCCCATTACACCCGTTTCGGTGTGACCGAGGTCGAAGGCATGATATAGCTCGTGTAACACGGAACCGAGGGTCGTCGAATAGCACGATCCTTGTGTACCCCTGTAATTGTCAAAATATTAGCTACCTAATAATTAACATTCCTCAAGGCATTTTAATTTACTATCATGAAACTCCTTTGGCACACATAATATGTAACAATTTCGTTTACAATTTTTAGTGCAGAACTACCAAAAACTACCGCTAAATTTATATACCTATAGCAGCTATCATCCAAAAAATTAGCTTTGTCAACCACCGCCATATCTTCAAATTTGGAAATAATATCACCAAAGCGCTCCGGCCAGGTGTACAAGCAAGCAGTTCCAAATAAGGCTAATCCTCCACCTCCTAATGCCACGTAGGCATCAGTTATTTTGACTAAGTCTTCGTGAGCCTTCATAGTCCCTTCAGAAAATTGATCCCCATTATACTTCGTACAAGAAAGGAAGGCTAGATATTTTCTTTTCTCTGACGCCAGGTTTGAGCTCATGATATCTCTACCTAAAAACATAAATTTGGATGCTTCAGACAATAATCTGCATAAACTAAGATTTTGTTGTTACGGGTGGATTTCTGTGAGAGGCGATACATTTCAAGCCAGAATTTATCTATTTTTTTTTATTGGTGTGATTTGAACCAAATATACACACCAAACGAACAGTGGAGCAGAGTTATTTTCGTGAATCGTTTCTTAGCTTGAAATTTCATAGAGGCATAAAAATATTTCATTTGTAGAAAATTCAAAGTGATTGAGAAGATATAAAAAATTAAAACACTGTAACTGGTAGGAAAAGCGTGGCTAAACACACGAGAATTTAGACGCTCGACCATCAAACGTTGTGACAAATATTTCGTATTTGTTCATATTGTACTGTTACCTATGTTTTCCCATAATTGTTCCTGGCTCATTTTTCTTGCATCTAAATAATTTACTTTGCTATTAAATATTTGGCACTTATTCTCTAAATTAAACGTTTTTCGCCCTAAGCCGTTTTCAAGCAGTTTTTCAGCGGTAAAGCATTGCAGGAGCTTTGAACACAACAATATTCTATCGCAGGCACTTTGAACGTCATTCTTTTGATTTGGGGGAGCTAAAAAAATAGATCCTATTACCTCGTTGAAAATAGAAAATACGTGCATATTACGTTTAAAACTGAATGGTCGGTACAAAACAATTAATTTTTAATTATTTATTACCATAAAGGTGGGGGTGGTAATTGGCTGGATAATTAACCACAGTAATTAGTGGACTATATTAAAATATGGTGGTGGGGGTATCACACATAGGTTGTGAATTGAAACAAGTATTGTCGGTATTACGTACTTTAATAATGCAATTATTCATTTGCATTTGATATGAAAAATATAAAATTTCTACACTACTTTCACTCATTCATTCATTCACTCACATAAAACTAATTATACAACAAAATACTTAGTAATAAGTATCTACAAAAGAAAACTTCTTGATTATTTAAATCTGAACTTAATTAAATTGTGCTTTCTGTCTTTAACATTTCAACTTTTCTGTCACTGTACAAATACCTTGAGATTTAAGTCTTTGTCGATTCTTTACTTTTATCGTTACCAGGGATCGGCGTATAAAACTTTAAACATTTGATTCCAATTGTTAGTTTTGGAATGGATTTCTCTACCGCCAATTTCCATCCGCCATTTTATCGTCTTCTATACTATCTTCTTCAGAGGAGACGCTACGATTCTGTACTGTCTCGGAATTGCGTTAAAACGCCCAAAAGAGTTCTTTGTCCAAGTTTGGACAAAGAGAACAGAGGTACAGCAGATATTCCATAAATATCTGTGCAAACAAAATGAGAAAATGGCCTAAAAGGACTTGACCTTTGGCCCGACGCGACGGAGCTACAGCACTTTTTACTGCTATTCGAGAGAGCGCTTGGACTGCACTAGTACAGAGCGGTGACTGGACCGATGTACTACGTTTGAGTGTTTGTAAGGTACTAAAAGCAAAAGCTAATGTCTCCTATCGGTAGGCGGCAAACTGAAAGTCGGCTGAAAGAGTCGGAAATTCGCGGGATAAACGCGCCGGTGGATGCATTTGAGAGGGTGGAAGCATGTTCTCTTTCTTTCTTTGACATATTGTTGTTTACACAACACTGACGGAGACAACGATACATTAAATTGAGAACGATTAAGAACGATTTTCTTGACGAAGTATCATTTTGCTTTCCGGGGAAGGTTGCATATAACGGAATCTATTATTAACAATTCAGGTTCGGACTAAGGAGTAACTGAAATACAATGCTTTAAATGCACAATTTGCTGTTTACCTGGGGTTAAATATGTATATTCAGAGTTTAATTATGGCTCATTCATACTACGGATATACAGGGTGTTATCACCAAACTATACGGTGAAAAACGAAAGTTATTACACATGTTGGGGTGTTTCCCCAACACTGAACGATAAGGATGAATTGTAATACAGGTCAAAATTAATTCGTGTTCTAGTAAAATCGTTCTCCAAAAATGAGAGATATAGTCCATCCCATGTCAGTTGGCCGTTCTTTCGCATCGATTTCGGTATTTGTAACGCTAGATAGTACTTTTTACACCTTTTAAAGATCTGGAGCTCTATTGCCTCTTCATAATGATTATTTAAAAAAAAAACGATATTCTTTTAATTTTTCGTTTGAAAAATATGTCAAGGCCAATTTGACATAACCACGTTCAGAAGTGAAATAAAAGTCTTGTAGTCTTCCTCCACTTAATTTATTGTGTTCATCATCAGGAGAGCTAAAAGAATCTCCCTTTTTCAAGTTCGAAATAATACAATATAAAAGTTAAATTCAAACCAACGGCCTGACCAAATGAAAACCTACTCACCAGAGCTCGGGTCCGAAGACCACAGTAAGAAGGGGAAAAATTCAATCCTTAGGAGAAAAGTATCATCTTATCATCTAGAATTAAGTGTAGGAGGAAGAAAAGAAGAAAATTCGCTGAAAAAGAGAGATTAGTTAGATTGATTGTTAGAAATTTGTCATACTATTGCCTCACCCAAAACACATGTCATAGTCAAAACCTAAATTCAAACTTAAAAGATATTGTGCGACATATGGCTTTAATTATTTATTTTTTCTCCCTTTTGGAGAACATTTTATTGATTTAGAAGGATTTTTTCAATTTAAATCTAAAGTAACGAAACCAGACTTGTCACGTTGATGGCCACGATTGAAAATTTAAGGTTAGATCGACAGACGACAGAATGTCAAAAAAGGCAAGAATGACAAACGAAGCTCAGAGCAATTTTCTTCTTCTCTTCCTCGAGACAACCAATGGTTGGTGTGTTGGTATAAACATGGATGGGAATTAGGGCCCGAGCTCTAGAAAAGACATCCAACAATAAGTACAACTTCAAGGCCAGCGGGAAATACCTAGGAACTAGGCCCGTATACAAGTTTCTCTCACGGAGGGTACTCCTTATTCGAGTGTTCAAAATGATACAATATAAAAGTAAAATTCAAACCACGGGCTTGAGCTAATAAACATCTACTCCCCAGAGCTCAAGTCAGACACTATAATCAGAAAACAGGGAAAAACATACCTTAAGAGAAATTAATTTTAGGGGAAGAAAAAGGGGATAGCATATAATGGTTGTCAAAATTTTTTGAAAATCTAGAATTAGGTCATAGAACTTTTCCTTCTCTCCCCAAAGTAAAAAAAGGAACAGTTGGTATTTTAGAAAACATATTTAGTTTCTGAGTGGCAATCGGCACCCGATACAGTGGCTTTATACAAAGCCACTGTAGGACCCGAGATCCAAGAGAGACATCTAACAGTCGTTGCCGCATCGAAGCTAACTGGAATTACTTAAGAACTAAGACTCATCCTTTACAGGCGTAGCCGACTATATCCGATGGGTCGACCCATCTCGTATTACAATATGTTTTCGTGATGCAATCAATTTGTCGCAAGAGCTCTCGTGGTGTACAGGTTTAGATAGTTGGGTCTCACCTGGACGGCAAGGGTTCGAACCCCGTTGATTTTTTTTATTACTTTTTTAAGATTATGTTTCTAAACAGTTTTTTTTTCTTGATTTTGGGTATGTCTTGGGTTACATTGGGTTAGCACCTGGTTAGTTTCCTTTTCTTGAGCTCCCGTAGCGAGCAAAGCGAGCGGAGGGTCATGCGGATCGACCAATAGGAGAGGTCGAATTTGACATAGTCGGCTACGCCTGTAAAGGATCATTAAACACAAGACCAATACACAGGTTTCTTTCACGGAGGGTAAAACAGCAAACTTTAAAGTAAACATGATCAAGCAGAGATGGCGATACTGTGGTAAAAATACAAAAACCAAAGGTTCACCAGACAATAAAGGCATTCGCCAATTTATGGAGAATGGTCTTCCGATCCGGGAACACAAAAGGACCATGAGTTATTAATAGTAAAGTAGCACAATGTTTAAATAATAGAATAATGTTTTAAAGAGGGCAGGTATGTTGAGATAATCAGGAACCAAAATCTGTGTTTAAGAAAGGTTTAAAGAGTTGAAAAAGTGAGATGAAGAATGTTGAAGTTGGTCATTTATTTACGCATCTAGGGTTGTTTGAGTTTGTAGCTTTATTAATTTCAAAAATTTCTAAAAGATTCAATTTGTTACCTTTATGACAGAAATGTAAAAATTTAGTATCTAAAGTGGGATCAAAATTGTGGTTGTTAACATAGATATGTCTTGAAAAATTGGATTTTATGCTAGATGGGCAATGATTATGGTTCCTGGCTCTCTCAATTTCCTTGCAATGTTCATTAATTCGAGTGGTAAATTTCCTGCCAGTTTGACCGATGTAAAAAGCACCACAGTCCTCGGTCGAGCAATTGGCTTGATAAACTCCTGATTTATGTTCTGGGGGAATACGATCTTTTGAATTGACTACATATGATATTAAAGAATGTTTAGTTTTGCAACTGATGTTAAAATTATGAGCAGAAAAATATTTTTTAATTTATACGAAATAGGGTCCCAAAAGGTAAAGAGAAATATTTAATAATAATAATTGTCCTGTTCTTTAAAAATTAAATTCTTATTTAAAGACTTGTTCAAGTGTTTGAAATAAATTTTGTTAATAAGTTTAAGAGACCTAAACTCTGGGGAGTAGATGTTTATTAGCTCAAGCCCGTGGTTTGAATTTTACTTTTAAATTGTATCATTTTGAACACTCGAATAAGGTAGTACCCTCCGTGAGAGAAACTTGTATACGGGCCTAGTTCCTAGGTATTTTCCGCTGGCCTTGAAGTTGTACTTATTGTTGGATGTCTTTTCTAGAGATCGGGCCCTAATTTCCATCTATGTTTATTACAACACACCAACCATTGGTTGCCTCAGGGAAGAGAAGAAGAAAATTGCTCTGAACTTCGTTTGTCATTCTTGCCTTTTTTGACATTCTGTCGTCTGTCGACTTCTTAAATTTTCAATCGTGGCCATCAACGTGACAACTCTGGTTTCGTTACTTTAGATTTAAATTGGAAAAATCCTCCTATACTTAATTCTAGATGATTAGATGATACTTTTCTCCTAAGGGTTGAATTTTTCCCCTTCTTACTGTGGTCTTCGGACCCGAGCTCTGGTGAGTAGGTTTTCATTTGTTCAGGCCGTTGGTTTGAATTTTACTTTTATATTGTATTATTTCGAACTTGAACTCTTGAATAATGGTAGATTCTTTTAGCTCTCCTGATGATGAACATTTATGTGTTCGAAACATGTCGAGCTACCTGAGCTAAATTGCGCAATAAATTAAGTGGAGGAAGACTACAAGACTTTTATTTCATTTCTACATTTTAACTCCACTGCGAGATTATGGACTACTTCTTCAACTTATAACCACGTTCGTTGCAGTAATAATTTATTACGACAATGAGTTTTTAGGCAATTTTCTGCTTCATTGAATTTAACTGACAGGTTACTGCGATAATTTTTATATATTTATTTTCGACACATTTTAAACTGTAGCATTTCGTAATTAAATTATTAATTTTGTAATTTTAATTATTGAATTTAATTTTGAGGCAACTTATGCTGGATTTCTTAAAGGTACCTAAAATGAGGCTTTGAGGTCTGCATACAGATTCAAAGATCTCGGTCACCTAAGGCATCGAACATTAACAATAGACTAGAAGGTTCATTCTCAGCCCCGCCCCCAGCATTTCCCTCCTTGCCCCGTTGTAGAATCTGCTGAAATGCTGGTTAACCGCTCATGCCTCGTGCCACTTTTCACCCAGTTTCGTTTAAAGTCTGGCGTCTCGCCTTTGTAAGCGCTACATCAAAAGTGCCGACTGAGAGTGGACCTTCCAGTCTCTTGTTAATGTTCGGTGCCTAATGGATAGCTCCAGAGGAGACATTAAAGTCTAAAGGGTAAGGGCCTTCATTAGTATATAGAGGCTTACGGCCGGTCTCCTTACAGGACATTGACGCTTGAACAGGCATTTGCACCTACAATTGTAGCATTTTCTAATTAAAATATTATTTTTGTAATTTTAATAATTGATTTTAATTTTGACGCATATGCTGGATTTCTTAAGACTACCTATGGTGGGGCCTTGAGGTCAATGAGAACCCAAACTAACCCAATACTGAGATCAATACAGACTGAAATATCTCGGTCACCTAAGGGATAATATTAACTCGAGTGGAGACATTAAAGCCTAAGAAGGGCGGATGGTTATTGACCAAAACTATTAATGAGACGGGGCAACACATTGCCCGCCCTCAAATCAAGTAGACCCCCTTAGACATAATGTACCCGATAGGGATGCGTGGTTGGGGCTGGATCCCCCCGGTATAGTGACACTGGAGCAGATGCTTATAGAGATACCACAAGGAAGAGACAGGCCTTCTCTCTTGGGACTTATGCAACCGTATTCCAGATCGAAATGTATGCGATTCTCAAATGTGGATACCCTATCAAGAGCCTTCAGATGGAAGTATATTTACATTTGCTCGAACAGCAGAGCTGCTCTGTTGATATCGGTTATTGAGTCTGACAGCGTCGTGTAGAGAACTCAAACTCAAACTCAAACTCAAACTGGCTTTATTGTGTCAAGTTATAAACATTCCTTATTGACAAAGCAACTATCCTAAAGAATAATATAACTGATTTGCATTTGACGTAACAAATAAAACTTAAATTACGTAGGAAAATGTCAATTAAAATCAATTAAAAATAAAAACAAATATGTACATATATTGACATGCAAAATTGTAGATAGATAAAATCACTTGTATAGACAGATATATAAATCAAACATGGATGAACTATAACTAAACTAGACAAACAGTCATCCATTTTAGGACAAACGGTCGTTCAAAAATTCGGCCATTGAATAACATAAGCCTTCACAACTAGTAATCTTTTAACCTCCCTTCGAAACCTCTTTCCACAAGTAAGCTTTCTCAAATTCAGTGGAAAGTGATTAAAACACTTCTTACCCCTGTAGACAAATGAGTTCTTAAACTATGTACTGGAAGGTATCGGCAAATAAACCGCGTGAGTATTACGTGTTGAGTAAACCGATATAAAATTAATCTCGCCCTCATACTTTTCTCGGACCATACACACCATCTCCAAAACGAAAATACAAGGTAAAGTCAGTATCCTTCGCGACATAAATAATGGCCTGCATGACTCAAGGGACCTAGCATGACACAATGTGTACACCAAGTAATTTGACAGAAGAGATGTTATTTAATGGGGTAGAGCCAAGTGTAACATTATTTAGCGTACACTTAAATGAAACAGTACTTGTTTTGGAGATGTTGAGCGTAAGACCATTGGCGTCGCACCATTCCCCTATGTGGAGCAAGTCCGCATTCACGCCTGCCTTCAGGGAACCGCAACAACTATTGTGCCACAAAATCGTTGTATCATCCGCAAACATCGTGAAACTGCCCGAAATGTCGATATTTGGTAGATCGTTCACATAAAGACGAAACAGCAGAGGACCCAAGACCGATTCCTGAGGAACTCCAGCAGTAACCCGCTGTTCTGTCGATGTTTCATCATGAAACACAACGGCCTGACCACGATTAGCCAGATATGATGCCATCCATTCCAAGCACCTACCGCGAAACCCATACACTTCAAGTTTGCGCAACAGTATTCCATGGTCAACACAGTCGAAAGCCTTTGTGAGATCACAGAACACTGCAGCAACAACCTTACCGCCATTGAGCTTCAGATATAATTTCTCCAGAAATGAAAACACAGCGTCGTTGGTGTTTTTTTGACGTCCGAAAGCCAGAAGTCTTGGAGCCCTTGGTCCTAATAGGGTCAGTCTCGTATGGGTCTCGACACACTTGAATATCCCGCTCAACGAGGAGGCCGATCATCTGGCACGACGTGGTTCCGCAATGCCCCCAGTGGGACCTGTCCCTATAGTATGTCCTACACTAAATCCGCTGCTATCCTAAAGTACGCATTGTATGAGCACAGCTTATACACACAATAAGCTGTGGTATGAGCGGGACGGGGATCCATATTACTCCAGAAATGAGCCAGGCTAGGCTTCCCCTGGGAGACCCAGCGCCTGGTAGGGTGAGGGCCTTCATTAATTTATAGAGGGGAGACATGAGGCTTACGGCAGGTCTCCTCACAGGACACTGTCGCACCTACTGCGAATCGTAAATGCAAGTGGTACTGGGAGGAATTGTCCACTTGTGTCCTTACCGAGTGTACAGCGATGGCTAGAGAAAGATGCAGCTGAGGAAGCTGTATGCCTTCGCTAGGGAGGCCCGGCTGTCATGCCAAGCTGAATCGGTATGTGAGTGGGTGCACAATGAGCCCAAACAAGTGGGTAAAATTCGTTCATTCATTCAAGAATTATTTGGTACTTCGCATCCACCCTTTTGCGAAGGAACTTGGTTGGTGCGCCTACAGTCAGTTATCAGTGCGGCTATTTTCGCGTTAATAGTCTCATTATATTTTGAAATATAAAATAAAGATTTTTATTTTCGAAATTAAGTTTTACTAAAAATAGAAAACATACAAAAAAAAGAAAAATATATGATTATATATACACATTACCAAAATGAACAGTAACAAATGAAGAAATATCTGGGTCAAATCTTTGTTTGAAAAATGAAAGACGAAAATATACATATTAATATAGACAAGTAAAATACATTAAACAAAGTATACAAACAAGGATGCGAACTAAAAGAAGCAAACAACTAAACTGAACGTAAAAAGATTAAGATAAATAATGTGTTCAACTAAATTCAAAATAAAGACAACAATAAAGACAAGAACTATGGACACACCAAAAGACGTTTAGAGTAGACAAGCTATCTTCTTAAATACAAATAGGCAAAAAACTAAATAATAAGACATAATAATTTACAAAATTATAAGAAAATAAAGAAAATCTAAATAAAAATATTGTTCTAAATAATTGGGTATAATTATACATCTAGACTGTAAAATGTTAATTTATCACATTGTTTTTAACGTAGTATGTTTAATTAACTTATTTGCATTTAAATAGGTACATAAAGAAAATTGGAGTAGATACTTACTCAGCTACTGAACTTAACCGGGTACCTGGCGCCCGGTTTTCATTTTTGGGGGATACATGGTACCCGGCTTTTATAACATCTAGGATTTATTCCATCTCTGCCAAATAATAATTTGCCGTATCAACTATATGCAATTTTTAAGTGGGATTCTTGATAAGTTTAATCCTTTGACTTTTCCAAATCGTAAGTTACTAAAAGAGTAAAAAACCGATTTGCTAAACAATGAAAAAATTTTAAAAAGGTGATTGATAATTTATTAAACTCAACAATTCGTGCACCGTTTATTCATCAACCATCTTTGTCCAGATATAGCATTGATGGTAAAGCAATAGCAGTGAAAGAAACGATCTCTGTCGAATTGGCAGCAGAAATTTTACAAATGTGGTCAAATGACAAATGATGATATCCATCAGCTTGAGCGTCAGCCTATCTTTTACAGGCCTAATAAGGTACGAATTCCTGGAGAATAAAGCTCGACGAGCAGCAACTATGGATTGGGCGATTTGGGACATAGGCTTGGCCGACCAATAGGCCTGATCTTTCAGTTTTAGATTGGATACATTTCTTTGGGGCTATTTAAAGGACACGGTATATAATAAACACCGAAACGAAAATAATGAAGAGGTCAACCAAAAAATTGCTAATGAAATACATCGCTAAAGCAAAGTTTTATCCACAATACCAAAACAAAAATATTTCGGTATTGTGGATAAAACCCTGCTTTAGTGCATTTTACCGAAGGTTCCAAACTCCAACATAGTTTGGATTAGTTTGGGTTAACCAAGAAAATCACGTTTGAACAGCAAGTTTAGAAAGGCTACATAGAGGTTACCGATCTTGTTTCGAGAACAGGGGGGTCACATTGGACATTTAAATTATGAGTTGTTTTACTTTTATTAGTATGGTCTCTTATCTAAAGAAATATTCCTCATTTCGACAAGAATAAAATTGTTTTTCTTTTTTTTTTCAAAAATCGTATAAAAACGTTGTTCTATCCATAGTGTAACTCTTTTGTTTTTAGTTTAAATATTTTTGGTGACGTTTTCGAATTCTATAGAAAAGTACATCAATTGGCTCTTTTGGATTTTTTCAAAAATATAAGGGGTTGAGGAAACATCCCAACATCGTTTTTCACCATATAGTTTGGTTTTAACACCCTGTATTTTCGTAATATGCTTGAGTCACAATTAAAACCCCCAATAGATTTATTGCAGCCCAGGTAAACAGGAATTTGCGCATTTAAATCATCGCACGTCAGTTACTCCTTAGTCCGGAACTGGATGGTCGATTCCTTTATATAAAACAATTGCTGCAAATATAGCTAGTTGCCAATCTCCCTCAAGGAAAACATTTTTAAAGGTTTAAATTGAATATATCTTTATCTCCCTCAATTTTGAATAAACAACAATATGTCAAATAAAGAAAGAGCTTCTTTTACCCTTTTAAATGCCGTTCCCGCTTTTCTCTCCACTTCTAGAGAAATTAGATTTTAATGCCTTACCACAGTCACCTTTACCGCCTTACAAACTCTCAACCGTGAAGCATCGGTCCAGTCGCCACTCTGCTTTAGTTTGGCGCCAAGGACATCAGCCTCTGTCGCTGCTCTGTTTAACGCCAATATATTTAGTCATTTTCTCAGTAATTTAAGTTAAGTTGAAAGTTGAAGGGTTGAAGCCGAAGAAGTAAGAAGTGCAGTACAATCGTTCACCCGTAAAACGTCTACCTAGTCGTAGCTCTAGTTGATGCCAAGATATTTTTTCTCATTTGTTTGTGTGTAACATTACAATATACACAAGCGTTTGGTATGTTATATCATATACTGATCTTGAACGAATTAAACACATCAAGTCATTGATTAAACATTTCATTTTCCTCTTATAATGAGTATTAATATGTTTATGAATAGGATTTGGCATAAAATGTTCGTGAAGGCAAAAACAAAAATAACATAATGTGCTTCTCTCCATCAGGAAATGCATAACTTTGAGTTATACAAAACACGCGGTCAACAAAGCCATCCTTTTTGAAGTTTTCCAGAAACACCACATTTCCATCTGCATATTCATCTTCTTGATCTATTTCTAATTCGTCTGGATTGAATGGTTCTGCTTCAGTTTCCATGAAATTATTTACATCATGGTCACCTATGAATTCGAATATTCCAATGTTGTCTATTGGACAAAATTTACAATTTTCAAAACTCTCTCGAAGTTTAATCTAGCCACAATATCTTCCATTTTATATTGGTTCAATTTTAAGACTTTTTCTTTAATTATGAAGGTATTTTTACTTCTAATGAATGTATTCAAATATGCACTCGAAATTTCTTCCTTGGTTTTCCACTTTCCCTTTTTGACTGTCCACTCTGCCCAACATGAAAGCAGCGCTTATGATCGCAACACTTCTAGGAACACAAATTTCTGTCTTTTCCATTAATTTGAAGCAAATATAACACTAAATTTCTTTACATTGTTTTTCTACACACTGGTCTTCTATTGGATTTTTCTTTTCTACTTTATTTTTTTTTTCACCACGTGCTTTTTGCAACCACTCTTTCCTTTTCTGGTATTAACCATAATATAACTTTACAAATTTTGAATTAAAGTGGAGAACCCTAAGCTGCTAGTTTTATAATAAGAGTTTAAGTGGGGAATAAAAGCTGAAGGTTACATACAAAATGTATTAAGGTTATACAACAGGCAACACCTTATTTTATGGTCAGAGCCTCCTCAGTGTTGCCCGGTCGACAACCGAAGCGTAATTCAACAAGGTTACATTATGGGGTGAAACAACGCTTAGGCTTATGTCTGTATCTTAATAGTAGAAAAGAAGAGGAAATATATTAAGATTATACAGGGAGGCCCAAACATATTTCATGAGGAGAAAGACTCTTTAGTATAGTAGAGTCCTCACGGAGGGGTAAATCAGGACTCACTCTCTTTAATACACTACTCAGATATTTAGAAAATATCTCGTGTACTCTGATTCCCTTTTCCAAACGTGGATTCGGGGTCCCTTTTGGGCGTTTTTACGCATTTTCTCAAGATAGAAATGCGGTAGCGTCTATCCTGTCGTTGCCGATTGAAGATGGTAAAATGGCAGTTGGGAAATTGTAGTAAGAAGTAAAACAGATCTATTTCTGTACCCAAGATTCGAATCAAGTTTTGAAGTCTTATATCCCTGGTGAAGTTAAGTTGAGAGAATTATAGAAGGAGTAAACTAACAAGGTATTTTGTGAGAACGAAAAGGTAGTTAGTTAAAATAAAGTTGGTTGAACTCAGTGAAGAAAAAAA
The DNA here is from genome assembly GCA_016904865.1 of Pissodes strobi. Taxonomy (NCBI): domain Eukaryota; kingdom Metazoa; phylum Arthropoda; class Insecta; order Coleoptera; family Curculionidae; genus Pissodes; species Pissodes strobi. The sequence goes on along the minus strand of MU186273.1, from coordinate 74,422 downwards.
TTCATGTTAAATTCAAGTAATCAAGAAGTTCTGGTAGATATTAGATATTTACTAATAGTTAACCTAATGTAAAGTATTTAGTTTTATGTGTGAAAGTAAAGTATGAATGCTTGAAAGTAGTTAAAAACATTTTATATATTGATCATATTTAATGCAAATTAAATCCTGCGTTATTAAAGTACGCAATACCTAAAAATATAATACATGTTTCAATTCACACCTTATGAATAAAATTCCACCTACCCATTTTAATATAATTTGCTATTTAAAGTGGCCAATTATAAGGTTAATTACGTGGTCATAAATGATTTAAAAATTAATTGTTTATACCGACCAGAAGAAAGGCCAAAAATAAGCCTCTGATCAGTCCTTTACAAGATATAACCAGGTAAACTCTCTGAGCTATAATGTTCAGTTGCCATTACATATTTGTTAAATTATTATAAGTATTTTACCTTGAAACAGCCCATCATGTCCCTCACATATCACATACAATGGCATCACAGTATACTCAGACTTCATAGGGCAATACTCCAAACTTACTGACAACGATTGACACCCAAATTTTAAAGTAAAGTCATTTCCGCCCTCCGATAATTCCAATAATACTTTAAATTTATTGTTCTTTGCGACGATATCTTTTTCTTCGTTTCGTGTTTGTATTATAATGGTAATTACATTGTCTTTTATTTGACATGGTGGTGACTTCGTAAACTCTATAAGTCCTATCAGTCTCACAATGGGATATGAAACAACATCATTTGGTTCGAAGTTAACTATTTTGATTCTATGGGTGCAGTTATTAACTGAACTCTAAAAGATAAAATATTATTATATACAGGGTGTTTGAAAAAAGTATATATTTCAGACGATGATTCCTTGTCACGAAATATGAAAAAGTTCGTATGAACATAGGTACGGGAATGCATAGTTTCAATACAGTGTCCAAAGTCAACTTATTTTGAATTTTTTAAGAACCGTTAAAAATATTGAATTGAAATTTTAAACATAATTTTAGAGGAGTACTTGTAGTCAAAACTTGGTATTTACTTCGATTGGCGTAGCTGAAGGATCAAGGTATGCTTATCCTCAATCATTGTAACACCCTGTATATGATTTTTTGCACCAGATTGGTAAGAGAGCTTTCAAAAATAAGCAGCAAAAGAAATTATTTGTATTTTTCATTAACGTACGATTTTAAAATTTTTTCGACAGTTATCGTGTATCAAATTTTTTTTAAAAAATCGCATATTTAACGTAAATGGAAAATCGGATCGCCAAAAATGTAGTGATGAGCAAATGTAAAACCAAGACTTGGTTAGTCTTGTTCTTGGTCTTGCATATGCCGTCCTGGTCTTGGTTTTGGTCTTGCAAGGTCCAGTCTTGGTCTTGGTCTTGCTCCACGACTCTTGCCAGTCATTTAAAGTAAATAAAGGTTTGAAGAAAGAGACAATAATTGTCAGTATGAAAATTTTGGTTTTTCAATATTAAGTACCACAGCGACATATTTAACAAATAAATCAGGTAATTTTTTCAAGTAAAAATACTCAAAAAAAATAACATTTCGAGTTAGGAATCACGTGTTTAAGTTTGTCCATGTAATATTGAAACAACCTGTGTATTTACAGTTTACAGTCAATTGCGTCGTTAACACAAGAACTATTTTATTTAAACGTGCCTTTCATTTTTTAATACGTGGTTGCTCATAATTAAATTGAAATGTAAGTATTTATCTATCTTGATAATCTGATGCAGTTATTCTTTTCATTTTGACAATTTTTTTTTTAATTTTTTCCTATAAAAAAATTTCATAAGTTTTAAAAATATATATCAAAGTCCCTTATTACGGTTACGATAGAGTCTCCAATGAGATCGATATCATCTGCGTATGCTAATAGTAGTTTGGGACCTTTCGTTTTTAGCCATTCAGTTTTTATTTCAGCTGATCTCACTGCTTTTTCTAAGACGAGGTTAAAAAGTAGCGGTCATAGGGCGTCGTCTTGCTTAAGCCCACTGTGTATTTCGAAACAACTGGATAGACTGATATTTACTCGTATTTTTGATTCTCCACCCTCCATACAAACTTTGGTCATCTGAATGAGCTTTTTTGTATTGAGAATTCCAGATTTGACTTCTCTCTATACTGTCATATGCCTGCCGGAAATCTATGAAGAGATTATGCACTGTTCTATTATACTCCCATCTTTTTTCTAGGAGCTGCCTCAGTGTAAAGAGTTGATATATTGTTGACCTATTTCACCTAAATCCGGCTTGGTATTCTCCCAGGAGATTTTCTGCATATGGGGTTAATCTACATAGTAGGATGTTTGTTGGAGCTTTATATGTAGTGTTTATTAGTGGGATTCCTCTATAGTTGGAGCATTTTGATTTGTCGTCTTTTTTGTGGATTGGCGCTATGCTTTATTTCCATCTTGCTGGTAATTTTTCTTCTCGCCATATAAGAGTTATTAGTCGGTGTATTCGGCGATGGAGTGCCTCTCCTCTATATTTTAGAAATTCGGCAGGTACCTCGTCCGAGCCAGGCGCCTTAGCGTTCTTTAGTTTATTTAATGCCTTTTGGGTTTCTTTGGGTTTCCTAGAAGGAGGGTTATTTAACTGGTAGGTTCACTGTGATGTATGTTTCTTCTTTGTGCGGTTCTGCCTGTTTTACGTTTAGAAGGTCTTTGGAAATATCCTTTCCATATTTCAATTAGTTATTCGTCATTTAGAATCATGTGGCCTTGATGGTTTTTCAGTGTTGGTATGGATCTGGGCTTAAAACCTCTCTTCTCCAAAGAAATTGCTCTGTACAACTCTCGGGAGCCCGGTTTGGGACAATCTCTTTCCATTGCTTCGTACTTCTGTCGTTCATATCTTCTTTTCTTCCCTCTTATTAATTTTCTTGTTTCTTTTCAGCAATTTACATATTTCTTTCTACTTTCGTTTTTTTGTAGTTTTATCATTCTCTTCCTTACTGTTTGCCTTTTTCCTAGCTGTTTTTTGGCATTCTTCGTCAATCCATGATTTTGTCCTCTTTCTTTCACTTTTTCCAAAGACATTTTCAGCGGTCTTCGTTATTATTTCTGAAGCTACGTCCCATAGCTTTTCAATTTCGCACCTTTCTATTTCAGAGTTCAGTGTTTGTTCTTTATTGTTGTTGTTTTGTCTCATTCTGCAGTTCGTCCATGTTCCTTTGTGGGGTTGACTTGGTTTTATTGTCCTTGTGTGTCGATATTCTAATTCTGACTTTTGTTCGGACTAGACAATGGTCTGTGTCCCCATCTATCCCTCTGAGGCTTTTTACATCCAAAATGTTGCTCCCGAGACCAGCATCTGTAATGATATGGTCGATCTGGTTTCGGGTGATGTGATCATTCGAGATCAAGGTCTGGATGTGGGAACATGGTTGACTTTATCAGCATATTATTGGATGCAGCTGTTTCTATAAGTATTTGGTCATTATCATTGGATACATTATGGAGGCTGTGTTTGCCTATTGTTGGACTTAGATTAGGCTCTTTGCTTATCTTGGCGTTAAAATCTCCACAAAGTAGTCGCATGTCTTGTTTGAGCATTGTATCTATAATAGTTGTTTCTAGGGCTTCGTAGAAGGCTTCTTTGGCAGCTTCATCCTTCTCTTCGGATGGTGCATGTGCTGAGATGGTCGAGATGTTGTACCATTGTCCTGTGAGTCTGATGTAGCATATTATTTTATTTATTGGTTTGAAGTTCAGTATACTTTAAACTAAATCTTATCACGTCCTTCTATAAAAATCGATTCTTAGCAGGCTTGTAGCTGGGCTTGGAAAAAAAAACAAAATTATTATTGCCCAATGAAGAACTGCACATCAGTTTTATTTATTTCTCAGCAAATGACAAATTCTTAACAATTTTACCTACTCCCGTGCGGTAAAGTTTGTTTTTCCTCACTTATTATAGGACTAGGAACTTGAAAACTGAGCTAGAAAATAGATTTAATGGGAAAAGTTGTATGCATTTAATTTCTAGTTCAATGCTGCTTTTATAATGATTCCATTTGTTTTTAATTTTCGAGATATTTTCAAAAATTAGTAAAGATAGTGACCAAAGTGTATAATTTCGGCGGCGCTATTAGAATTATTGGTAAGGTATCAAGAAAACTAATTATTATTTCTTGCTAATGTCTCGAATTATACTAACTCATCATCGGGGATCAGTAAAAGGAGAAAGCTACTTTTAGAATACTTAGTTTAATTTTACAATTTGATAAAAAAGTTAAAAAAAAACAAGTTCCCTAAGCCCAAAAACAAACCCTTTCTTAAATACTACTTTTGTTTAATGAAATACAAATAAAAAAATAAATAAATAAACAACACACAAAACAAAAAAAAGAACGGGAAAACAGTAAGGGTGACAAATTATGTAATGCATATGCATGTAATAGAAATCATTACTTTCTGTTAAAAGAAAATCAAAGATTCATAAAACTTACCAAAATTGTGCTTTTCTCTCGTACACTTATCATTCACATCTCATAACAGGATTAAAATAGATAATATTGCAGATTACAATGAATATTACAAACAATAAAGTACAATTAAAAAACAACAACAAAATTACACATCGTAGGAGTAGGACAAGGACGACTGTTGAACTCTGTACTATATTTTGTCGAAAAAATATAGTAGATACAAACAAAAATTTAAAAAACCAACAGTTTTTAAAAATAAAATTTTTCGGTTTCTTGAAAATATGTAGAAAATTAAAAAAGGTAAATAAAATTCATTATGAAATTCAATATTACGAATTATAAATTCATTAAGATTAATTCATTATCAAAGCAGAATTGAACTAGCAAATTAAATATCTTACAACGATTTCCATTTAACCGATTTTTTATCTCTTAGTTTTCAAGGTCCCAAATACAGTTCTATCCTTTGCGGACAACTTTTATGTGAAGAACCTCGGATGATGCTTCAATTTATAACATTAGAATATGCGTATTATTATAGCCTCCATAGGGCATACTGGCCAAAATAACATCCAAAAATCTGTCACTATCTCCCGGTCTATATGCAAGAACGGAGAAATGTATTGACATTTTTGTAATTAGTTTTTGTAATTATGAGTATAAAACTCTTGCCGAGCACGCAAGAGTTTTATACTTGGTCTTGCGTAAGCCTTGCACCGGCTCGGTATTGGTCTTGGCCTTGCATATCTGCAGCTGGTCTTAGTCTTGGTCTTGCCTTTTCTGCAAGACCAAGGCCAAAACCAGTCTTCCTCGTCGCTACAAAAATGATTAACCGTCGGCGGATATCAAGTGTTTCCTAAAAACGTGCCAAATCTCAAATATTCACTTTCAGCAAATGTCAAGGAAAATAAAGTTGACGCAGGTTTCATCCGAATAAGCGATAACCGAGCTACAATTAAAATAATATAATATACATATTCTTTTTAACTCTTATCCAGCGTAACTTTTCACGCGTGACGAATGTTGAAGGCACGGCTGTTTCTCTCTCTCGGAGGCCGACTTTACCCGAAGGATCGTCACATAGCCCATCGTGACGGTTTAGTCTTACTTACCCGGAAAAAAGCGTGCTGAACGCCCCAAAATAGTTTTCGCTTCAAAAAATAATTAAGCTATAAATATACAAGATTTCAGTTAAATACTAAGTTTATAGACGTCTTCTGCAAGGTTATAGAATATAGAATAAACAATTTTATATTTATTTTGGTACAATTGAAAAAAAATTGGAAAAAGTATGAAAAGCACGTTGATTACGAAAGTGAAAATTATTACTGCTCTTTTAAAAACACACACATTATATGCATGTAGCAATGAATCAGTTCAAACTCATCCAAATCCCTGCGCACATGGAATAAATTTCCAAAAAATTCTGTTACCAGTATGCCCATCTAAATACAAAACACGGAATCTCGGAACTACATCAGAAACGGTTTCGTCCCATTAAAACGCTTAGTGTTCCATTTCAGGTATAGATGGCAACACAGTTATCGTGAGCTGCATTAAAATCAATACATGGATTATTAACCTGACTTTCCTATTCTATGCTTGTTCTGTGCAATATAAAAACGTTAGACGTTCTTTATCTCATGGATTTATTCTAGCTTTTTATACGGAAAATATGCTTACCATTTCTGGACAAAGAATATTTTCTCCATAATTATTTATGTCGATAACTTCGAAATAAACACAAACACTGTAAGGAACTTGAAAGGTTTAGTTTGCGCATTGCGCAGTCTATACATGGATCATGGATGGTCAAGGTGTAAAGCAGATATTATTGTATGCCTGGTGCGGGTGCCTATAGTAGTAATAATAATGATAATGATAATAATAATAATAATAATAATAATAATAATAATAATAATAATAAT
>MU186273.1:50451-68034 GCA_016904865.1 Pissodes strobi | reverse complement strand
AATAATAATAATAATAATAATAATAATAATAATAATAATAATAATAACAATTGGCTACATTATTATTTGTAATATAGATAAAAAAAACTGCATGAAGCAAAGCAAATAGATTTTAAAAATTTTAAATGTAAATAAAAATAAGCAACGAACAATTATAAAATACAAGCAAAAAAGCTTCATAAAGATTTTTTATATGAGATAATTTTATAATAAACTAAATTTATAAAGTATTGGTGCTTGTGCTTTCACAGCAAATAATTTTACTTCTTATTATTTTCAAATAATATCTTTTCGAAATCTGGTTTATTATGGGTAAAAATGTAAATAAATCTGGTTTATTATGAGTAAAAATGTAAATAAATGGTTTGCAAAATATTAAAATAATTATGATTTACTTTGCAACGATTTATGACAGTTAATTCACTAAGCAAAAAGTATACGAATAAATGATTTTTCGTATAGTTACTTTTTTCAATAAAAATATTGTCAACTAAAATTTCTGTATGCAGTTTTGTTAACGAATATAAGGCGCTCGTCGAGCGCCATAGGTTCTACCTTTAGTGTGTGTGCCACTGCCATAAAAAAAAAAGTTCAGTAGAATGCCAATTTAAAAAATATATTCTCCATATATAAGGCTATCAAAGTTAGGGGAATGTCGAGTTATATCGCACACTCTTTAACAAAAATGTGCGTAACTCAAGTAATAAATTCTTAGTTTTTATTATTAATTTGTTTATTTATTTTATAGGAACCAAATACATATTAAGGTCGAGCAAATAACAAACCTCCAAGAAAATATAAAAATAAAAACTAAATTAAGTTTTTTTTGAATTGTCGAAACGTAATAGATCTGCTTTTTATCAGCCCCAGAACACATAACTACACTTTGTCGCATTCTGAACCCCATTGTTTTTTTGCCTTGCTGCATATCACATTTTTGATTTTCTCTGTGTCACCATTTTTAAACGAATTTTTATATTCACAAATTTTCATTTTCCCTTTGATGTCTCCAACCTTTTTTCATTGCCTGTGACGTGGGAGAACGTTCTTCCACAATTTTCCTAAAATTAGTTTCACCATAGAGTTCTAATTTATTGTTTCGACATACTGACGGGTTGATTTATTCAGGTATTGTCATGCCATGTCAAACAGGTACGGTCACTTTGGCCAGTTGTATTGACTAGGGTTGGTCATTTGTTTTCACTATCCTCACGGTTAATCTAAACTGTTCTGATTCACTATCCTCTTGGTCACTGTTGCATTATCATTTGGCCACTGAAATTTAATCTGGCCCTGTTCATAATGGCCTTTGTAATAGTTTAAACCCTATGAAACAATAAAATCACTATCCGTGAAAACATGGGGATTTTAGGGGAAGTGTGCATTGAAAGCCATTTCTTGCTAAATACATTCGACAAATGTTTGAAATACGCGTCATTTACAAGACAACTACTTTATTATATGCATTTTTGAAATGGTTCGTTACTGTTCTATCCAATGGTTGGAGCTTGTGTATAGATACAGCATGGGTGAAGACTGAGCAAATGGACAATGTTCTCCTTAGCAAATGTAACAGCATCATTTGTGACTGCAATGATCGTCTAGTATTAAAAGTATGGGTTCCTCTTTATAAATTACGAAGCAGTGCATCTATTTACGAAATATGGGACCATTCATCTAGTCATTATCTCCAACCGCATTTTTGCCGGCTCACCCATTTTCTTTCTGGAAAAATGAATGGGGGATAAAGTGATCTCTCGTGGCATTCATGTATAACTTTATCGTAACTGAATGCCCTCTTTTTCCTGATATGAGTTTTTGAACTTGCCTCTTGCCCTTCAATGAAACTACTTTTTCCCCATTTTGGTGGACAGTTGTAACTCCAGTCTCATCTGCATTGTACATTTTGGAAGGATCGAAATAATATTTTTCTATTAAATCTTTCAACTTATTTAAAAAACGGTCAATTTGAGGGCGTTTAAGCTGTACGCATCTTTGCAGATTTGTGGATTCGGCAGTTCTAAAAATAGTTTGATTTAACGATTCGTGAATGCATGAATGCCAGCCAAACAGTTTTATTAAATCGGTGTGGAATTTTCAAACTTTCAGTGCCCGCCTGCAAAGCTCTTTTTTTACTGAGTGGTAAACTGCTCTCTAAATCTTAAATGCGCGCAACATGTTGCTCCTCATGCTCTTCTGGAAATGATAAGCGAAATCTCCCAAAACCTAGAGCTAACTTGATTACTTGGCAGTCTTTTTTTTCATTTCTGTCCCCCATGGAACTTTTGGGAATACCAGCGCTGTCTGCTGTAACTCCAAATAAAAGGGTTTCAGTTTCATGTGAGCTTTAACCTACAGAGCACGCATATTTTTCTTACTCAATTTGGACATTTTGTAAGAACAATGCCCAATGTCATGCCATGTCAGATAGTTCCGGTCACTTCGGCAAGTGGTTTTCAACAGCATGGTTACTGGTCATTCCTTTTTTTCCCTATCCTCACGATCACTTGTAAATTGTTCTGTAGCATTCTAATCAATAACATTTAGACGCTAAGCTTTATTCTGACCCTGTTCATTAAATCACCATTAAAATACTTAAACCCTCTGAAACAGCAATATCCGTGAACATTTGAGGCTTGTAAGGTTAAATACCGGTGAATTGAAAGACATTTCTTGTTAAACTAATTCGACAAATGCTTGAGTGGGCCTGGTTCCTAAGCCGTAATCAGTGATTCTAGCAAACTCCTGTTTGCGCATCCATAGAGATGTTGCTTCATAGTAAGCATTATTGAAAAGCTTCATTACTGTTATATCGAGCAGTGGGAACTCCTGGGTGTTGGAAGGTTGAGCTTATAGATAATTATTCTTCTCAGCGAATGTAATAACGTCAAACCCTTTGTGGCTGCAGCGGGCGTCTAATATTAAAAGTAGGAGTGTATCTCATTCACAAAGCTGTGCATCCATTTAAGAAACTTGGGCCATCATTTTTAACCGTAAAATTTGATCTTTAACCGCTCATCCATTTGCTTTCGGGGAAAAGTGATAGTGCGGGGATCTCCCGTGACATGCATGCATAACATTATCATAACTGAACGACTCTTTCTCTTAATGTGAGTTTTTCAACTTTTTGCCATCTTTGGTGGTCAGTTGAACCTTTTCGTCAATATTGCACGCTTTGGAAATATTGAAGAAATAGTCTTCTATTAACTTACTCAACTGAGTAAAAAATTGGTCAACAACTAACCTAAACTAACCCTACGCATCTCTGCCGACTTGTGAACTCGACAGTTCTAAGAGACAGCAGATATGATGTTTCGTATATGCCATAATAAAAATCACTTCCCTGCCCAGTTATATTAAAACGGTGAGGAATTATCAACTTTTCAGCTAAGATAAATGGCAGCATGCATGCCTTTTTTCCTTCAGCGGCATTCATTTGCTATCTAAATCTTTAATGTGTGCAACAAGTTGTTTCTCATGCAAAGTTGACAAACATGGTCTTTAGGTTAATCCGTACCTCAGTGGTTGGATGCTGAGTCAGCAATACGGCCGCTCGGGTTCGATTCCAGTGGCAAGACATTCATCTAAACCCTCTTATATAATTTTTTATAAAAAGTTCTGCTTGTCGAGAAAATCAATTCTCGACAAGCAGATGTTTTTTGTTATTGTGTAAAAAATTGTTTTCTTAATTTTGGGCATGCCTTGGGTTAGTTTGGGTTAGTTTTATCTTGGCTGCGCCCCCTTAGCGAGAGAAGTGAGCGTAGGACCATGTGTGAAGTGTATTATTAGACATATTTGTTAAAAATCTAATGCGCGCGCAAATGTGAAGCCTTCCGATGCGATAGGGGCAACGTCTTCGGCTGGTCTAGTAATGTATTTGCCGTGAATATATGCATGCCATCTGTTGTGGACCTTGAGCATATAATACTGTCCGATACAACCCGACTGTCCCCTATTATGGTAGCTAAACGTGACAATACAATAAAAATATTAATATGCATTAGCCTTATTAATTCTTTCACAATATTTTGGTTTAACGATTAAGCTCTGTAAAGTATATAGGTGTACTAATTTATAACATTTTAAATTATTAAAATCACACCTAAAATAAATGTAGGTGTTATAATAATATTACTTTTACTAGATGCCTACCTACAAGCTATGTTTATGTTGTGCAAAACAAACATTATAAATCTGTTTACAATATGCCCATGTAGAGGGTCTTTTCCTTATAATTAATGAAGCTTCGGTTGTCTCTAATATTGGTGATAGAGAAAAAATCTACGAGATGAAAGTTGTAGAAACTTTTATAAGCAATAAGAATTTGCTTAAGGAAAGAAAATTACCATCGCAAAATCGAGAACCAGAAACTCTCTTTCTTTTTTAAATGAAACACTCTAATATAATGTTACTTAAAACGAAAGTATTTTTTCTCCTGATTTCAAGAACCTAGGTAACAGACCAGGGTGAGGTTTACTAGTCCCTCATCGGGCGCCTCCCCAGGTGGCGGATAAGGAAATACCTTCCAGCGTTGATTGAAGACAAGGCATAGATGGTATCGAGGAAATAAATTACTCGGAGCGCAGCAAAACTAGAACGGCAGCGGCCACAGCCGACCGCATCTATATCCAGAGGATCGGCTGAAGGAAAATCGGAGAAGGCAACTGGAAACCACTCTGGTAATCCCCTTTCTTCAGGAAATCACTATGGCGAGACAAAACAAAGGAAAGGCTCTAAGTCTTGGACAGCCCTTCATTGGGTAAGGGGTGCTAAGAATAGTGAGATCCGATATTAAAATTGAGACATGTAATGTGAGAAGTTAGTATGTGGATGGAACATATGACAATTCTGTAAAAGAGATGAATATGCTCATGATTCAAATCATGATGATTGGCGAGGTGAGATGTCCTCCCTGAACAGCCATATAAAACTACTCTGGCAGTAAAGTGGATGAAAAAATCACCGCAACGGTGTCGGCATTTTGGTTGGAGCATCCTCTGTGCAGCACGTTACAAGTTTCGGACCAGTCTAAGGTCACATAATACAACTTAATGACCATTAATAACCGTGAAAAAAAATATGACCATCATATCAAAAACTTGCACTAACAGGTGGACCAACTTAACAACGAAATGACATATATTTTGGGGAACTTCAATGCTTAAATTGGACAAGGCCAACAAGAAGACTTACTTGAGACTTTTGGTCTGGGTGTAAGAAATTACCGAGGCGACAGACTCTACCATATCTGATAAGAACAAGAGCTCCTTATCTCCAATACTTGGTTTAGGTTGACTAAGCGTCGTCTGTATGCATGAAGAGCCCCAGGCCTCAGGCGATAACTCAGACCACATCATCAGATACCAGATAGACTACATCTTATGCAAAAGATTCTACCGAAATACCATAACATGAGTTACTACTTATCCCACAATCCTTTAGTTGCCAACGTTAAGACAAATCTAAAGAAGATTCCCCAAAAAAAACGAACACATCGAGAGTAGACACAACAAAGCTACAAGACGTACCCTCAAGGGAAAAGGCTGAGGCATTGAATGAACATCTTACATCGATTAAATACGTAGGAAGAAGATAGGAATGCTCAATGGCGTGAAATTAAGGCTAAATTATGGAAGTGATAAACAGAGAGATGGAGACAGTAAAACCGACATAAAAAAAGAGGTGGATGACAGAAAATATTGGACTTAATGAAATAACGATGAAAAGTGACATATATTGGAGGAGGGGACTTCAATGCTAAAATTGGAGACGGTCAACAAAAAGACCTACTTAGTACTTTTGGTCTGGGAGTAACAAATGACCGAGACTATAGACTCTACCGTTTCTATCAAGAACATGAACTCGTTATCTCCAATACTTGGTTTAAGTTACCTAGGGATCGTCTATATGCATGGAGAGCCCCATGCCCCAGGCGATAACTCCGATCACATCATCAGAGACCAGATAGACAGACTACATTTGATGCAAAAAATTCCACCGAAATACCATAACATGAGTTACTACTTATCCCACAATCTTTTAGTTGCCAACGCCAAGATAAATCTAAAGAAGATTTCCCAAAAAAAAAACGAACACATCGAGAGTAGACACAACAAAACTACAAGACGTACCCTCAAGGGAAAAAGTGGTTGATGCACTGAATGGACAACTTGTATCGATTAAATGCGTAGGAAGAAGATATTGATACTCAATGGCATGAAATTAAGGATAAAAAAAGGAAGTGATGAACAGAGAGATGGAGACAGTAAAACAGCCATTAAAAAGAGGTTGTTGACAGAACATATTCGACTTAATGGAATAACGATGAAAAGTGACATATATTTTGTGGGACTTCAACGCTAAAATTGGAGAAGGTCAACAAGAAGACCTACTTGGTCCTTTTGGTCTGGGTATAAGAAATGACCGAGACGACAGACTCTACTGTTTCTATCAAGAACAGAAACTCATTATCTCCATTAGTTGCCTAAGCATCGTCTATATGCATGGAGAGCCCCAGGCCTCAAGCTATAACCCCGATCACATCATCAGAGATTAGATAGATCACATCTTATACAAAAAATGCTGCCGAAATACCACAACATGAGTTACTACTTATCCCTCAGTCCTTTAGTTGCCAACGTCAAGATAAATTTAAAGAATAATCCCCAAAAAAAAAACAACAGATCGAGAGTAGACACAACAAAACTACAAGACGTACCCTCAAGTGGCTTAGGCACTGAATGGGCAACTTACATTGTAGGAAGAAGATATTAATACTCAATGGCGTGAAATTAAGGATAAAATTAAGCAAGTGATGAACAGAGAGCTGGAGATAGTAAAACAGACATAGAAAAAGAGGTGGATGACAGACAAATTATGGGACTTAATGGAACAACGACGCAAAATGAAAAACGAAGCTAGTAAACACAAAGAATTGCAAAGAACAGCTAAAAGATAAATTCGTATTGCCAAGAATGAATGGATAATCAAACAGTACGAGGAAATGGAAGAGCGGTATGCAAAGCACGACATTCATCGTAAAATGATGTCATATAGAGAAGCCAGAAGCCATTACTCAGCCAGGTACTTGCGGGACACGGGTGTTTCAGTAGCTACTGTGAATTTTAAGAACGCCATCAACGTATCGTAAGAGAACGCAGGTCCAGTCCCAGGCAAATCTGAAAGATTTGTCACCGAAGTTTTTCGATAATGTTTAAATTTGAGTAAAAGCTACCACTCTGATCGTTTTCAAAATTAAGTTTAAAGGTACAAGCTTAATGAAAAACTAGCCATGAACATTAATAGTTGGCATAGCTTCCCCTTTGCGGCCGATTCTTTGCTTTGAAGCACTGGAGCGAGTGGGCAAGGGTGGCCAAATGCTAGACATTTCCATGCACTACATACCAGTAATACTTTAACTGTAGCCACAAAAACTAATCACTTGGTCTTTGGCAGAGAAACACTACTGCAAGAGGACTTAAAAGCAACCTGATAATATTGCTTTAAAGTAAAATAAGGAACATTTATGTATTTTTTTTTAAACGCTTCGACTTGTTTGATTTATTGTCATGTCTATGGAAAGTACCTACCTTTGCAGTTAATATCCTGCAATTGGTATGGCAACATCGTCTTCGTGGTTAGCGAAACCGCGCATCAATTTTCCAATATGTTTCGGTAATGCAGGTAAATTTTGTCGAGGGTTCCAAACCCCAACATAGCTCCAGTTGGTATTCTATAACTAATGCTATTGAATTCACAAAGAAAATCAAATCTACACTCTGTATTGGCACCATGCCATATGATGTTATATCCTTAAACCAAAAACCAATAACCTCTCTTGTGGAGGACATTTTTAATAAAAATTCCACAACGAGTGGGCACCGAATTTCTACGTAGTTTTGTTACTTATCTCGGGTAAATTGGCGTATCCACGAGATATAACCTTGACATTTTTTTAACTGTCTCTTTTATCGTGTATCCGTCTGAGTTTTTTTGTTGCATATTACGAAATGCATTATTTTAAATCCTCGATCATCCAAAACAAAATAAAAAAATGCACAAGGTTAATGATGGCAGGTATATAACTGCAAAATTATCTTATTTTGTTTGTCTTGTGAATAACCGATTGAGCTTATTCAAATTTTAATCGAAATGTTGAATTAAAACTGATAGTTTATTGAAATGAATTACTTATACTTGTTACCTAATGGTTTAAAAATAGAGAGCTTTCGCGAATTTCCACTTAATTATCGGGCTGGTGATATTCGGCATAATAATTTCTTGGATACCGGACGAAGAAAAAAGGGCTTCTTGCAAAGCTGGCTGAAAGCATGACGCAAAAGCTCGCAAGGAATATTAAAATTTGACCGCACCTTTCAATTGGGCTAGCAACCAGCGTTGCCAGGGAAAAACTAAAAATTGTATCATATTTGAACAGAAATTGTACCAGATTCAGCATTTTTGTACAGAATTTATATTATAAGAGGGTTTTTTTATATTTTTGCGATTTTTTCAAATTTACCGTCATTACCGTATAGGAGGCTCCACTTTTTCCTTGACCAGAAAGCCAGAACCAGAGTATAACAATGTTATACTCGGCCAGAACCCAGAACATGCAATTGCAAAGCGAAACACATTTCAACCAAGTCGAGCATATACAGCCAGCGGAATAATAACGAAGCTCCATCCGTGAAAGTATGTCATAACCCGGCAACTACTAGCACTATGATTTATGTTTCTGCCTGGATCGTATCGATTTTAAACGAAGAAAGCTGTTCGAGAAGCGATAAGGTTCGCCCTCAACCTCACCTGTGTTTGACATACTATATGACATAACGAGAATGGCAAGTAGCTTCAGCAAAACCCATCAAATATTTTAATAGTAATTTTCCGGAAAAAAAGGTTCTTTGGCCGATAGCTCCCAGCCGCAAGAATACAGTATTTTCAATTGGGTAGATCCAAAGGATGCCATTGTTTTTAATGTTGTTGTTACTCCTGGCTTGCAAACCACAGTCACTTGTTCTCCACTCATTTCATAGCGAATTTTATCGAACAGAAAAGCGATGGCATTATTAGACAAGGAACACACGGTTTTGTGGCATCGCTTGGTGTAAATGTACCATCAATGTAAATATAACTTTCTGATATATAGGATGCGAATTTCATCGGAATTTCAAATGTCGGTGATCCATATGGTTTGTAGGTATAGAGCTCGAATTCAAGACTGATACCGAGACGAGACTAGGAATTATAACTCGAGACCGAGACTTCAAGGTTCAAGGTATGTCTGAAAAAAAATGTCAGCATCAGTCTAATAAAGACAAATTAGCCTTTTAGAGCAAATGTCAACGATTTCTTTTTTTGAAAGTTAGGACACCCCAAAACTTATAGCTTCTCAAAAATTGTAATTTCGTGGGACTCACTTCACTTTTCGATCAATTTGCTCCAGTAGTACGAGAAGAAGAAGCAAAACAAGTTATTATTCATTATTTCTTGAATCCTCCCATCATACGGTATCATAACTACCTCAGAATTTCCCCCTGGCGAATTTTGAACACAATCCGATATAATATAGTTTTCCTTCGTCGTTTTGTCAAAAATTTTAAAATTAAGATTTTTGTCCTCATTTAATTTTTTACTTTTTATCCTTATTAGGAGTTGGAGACATAAATGAAAGAAAGCTATGATTGTTCTTATAGTATATTAAAATTATAAACGTGTTTTTAACATAAAAATATATCACTATGGAAGTAGGTATGCTCTTGAAAACTTGCTATTGAGCTGTCAAGAACAGGTTCGCCGAAAACTTCAATCTTTTCACTTGAAGACAACATCATACCCTCAATATTAGACCCAAGGATTTCAGGAACTTCTGGTCATCTCTACTGATACTATGTCTAGTCGATTTGACATCTGATTCGTCGCAGCCGATGTATTTTACTTGTATTTAGAATCTTGATAGATTTTGGTTCAATTCGATTGTAACAAAACCTCATTTTGAAAACTATTTAAGGAAATTTCCTCAATTCTAGTTTATTACAAATTAGAAAGATTACTGCACGAACGGGCGCACCGAGCGAGGACTGTAATTGTCCTCGTTTGTAATAAGCAAATTGCCATTCAAGTAGTGTAATATAATTTTTCTACGACTATTTTTAAAATGCCGGGTGGTGTGAAGTTGTTTAAGTTTTAGTATTTTTTTCATGATCTCGACCGTGATATATTTAGCAGATACCGCAATAAGTAAAATGTACCAGAATTTTCAAAATTGTACAGATGTATAGATTGTATTAAATTGTACCAGATCTGTACCATTGTACCAAATCTGGCCTGCTAGCAGCTAGCAGGTTATGCTAGCTTTAGAGAATAAACTTATAGCAAAGGGAAGGGGATTCAGACATAGCACAACTTTCAAGAAGAGGAGACGGTATAGTACGGGAAGACTGAAACTAGACTGATGCTGAGAACATGATCCTAAAAATGCTGAACAGTTCCGAGCAGTGAAGAGGTATTAGTAGGATGGTAGACAAAAATAGGTAAAAAATTATATATCAGCAGTAAGTATAAGCAAGAAATCAAATCGGTTGATTTGTTTCCCAATTATTCCAAATTTTACCCTCAAGTACTGCAGTGAAAGCCGACTAATACAAGTCTATTATGGTTATATCTAACTTAATCCAAAATTTACTGTCTCAATACCCTTACCTGGAAATGAAAATATATGCTTTTTGAGGATCAGTTGATGCCGTTCTTCAATAATAGTTTGTTATATAAATTGCAGACTTTCACTGGTTCCCAAGAAAGAAATCCAAAGAAGTCAAATCCGGATATCTTGCTGCTCATTTTATGGAATCTACCTCGTCTTCCTCTGCACTGGTCAGGTAGCCTGTCATTCTCAAGAAAGGATAAGTAAAATTAGGAATCCAAATAGTTCATTAAACATTAGATTCACGTTCGCTCAATCCAAAGACGGACTAAAATTCACTCAACCCTAAAATTCAAAACCTATCAGGATCAGTAATGTCTCAATGTCACCAGACGTAGGAGTGGTGATCTTGTTGAATTGTATAATAAGCTGCATGATCACTAGGTTATATATCATGTTCTGAAAGTACTCGTTTTCAAACAAAAAGTTTTTCAGCACAGGTGGACGTAAGAATTGTACCCTTTAGGACTGGAACTCATTCTCTCAAAAACCTGCCAACATAAATGAGTTCAAGTATGCTCTGGATAGTCCGCTGCTGAACATAGGTCTCCTGTAGCATATCTATTTTTGTCTATCCTGTTGATTTTTTATCCGTTTGTTGTCGTAGGTCCAGCTGATTGGTGGTAAGCATCTCTACGTGGTCTCCATCCAGCATATTCCTTGTCTGGTGGTTGTTCGAAAATCGTGCCATATGGCCAGTCCAGTTCCACCTTAAGGTTGTTATAAGGGTAATAACCGCATCTGTCACTTCTGTCGTCTTTCTTATTCTGTGGTTTGGGATCCTATCGCTTAGAGAAATACCTATTTTGTTTGTAGTGTTCTTTGTGGAACGTGGAACTAAGTGTTTCAGTCCCACATTGGAATCTCTGGCATAAAGATGTTTTGCAGCTTTCTAAAGCCACCCAAGTTAGAACTATTCTTCCCGAGATTTCGCATGTGGCCCTGGCCAAGGTATTTATAAGAACATATTCGTTCTATGCCCTTCTCATCTTTTTCTCATAATTGTTGGTGTTGCTTTGAGCCCAACAGAGTTTGATGGTGCTTTGAGCTCCGTAACATTTGTTTTGTTTCGTTCACACTTTCTGCGATAATTAAGATATCGCCATCGAATCCGGATAGTTAAATTTCTTGCCATCTATGTTAATTCCCATGTCGCCAAGATCTATCTCTTTAAAAATGTGTTCTAAAAAAGCAGTGCATAATTTTGATGAGATGACATCTCTTTGGGGCACACCTCAGACGATGTTGAAATGTTAGGAATGGTCCTGCAGCCTGACATATGCCTTCGCTCTTTGATACCCTTGTTTGATGACATTAATATATTTATAATCGACACGTCATTCGGTAAGAACCTGTAGCATTTTATGTGGTTTATTGTATCGAAGGCTTTTCGTAATCGACGAAGGTTATGTAGAGGGGTTTATTTGATTCGATACAATTTTTGATAAGGGTTTTAACTGCTTTTAGCTGATCATTTATGCCAGGCCCGGTTCGAAAGCAAGCTTACTCGCGACTTACCTTTTTATTCTTCATAATATCTCTTAGTGGTCCTTTTATATAATCTACAGTGATATTTGGAACTGTTGTGTGTTAATTTGTTAGATTGTTGTTTGGTACTTGCACTTAGTTTTTTTATTTCGTTGGATTCTCGTATCTCTGGCATTCTCTTACTGCGGCTTTTATAGAATATGCAATGAGTGTGCTTAGAATTTCTTCTCTGGTGGTACAGGGTTTCGTCTCTAGATGGTCTCCATGTGCTAGATGTTCGTCAAAGACTGACTAGATTTCTAAGAAGTTATTGCCTCTTCATTAATGTTTCCATCGACAAATAATAATCGATGTTAATGACTCCTATTCTTTACGATAAACGATAATTGTTGACTTTATAGAAGTCTCCAATAAATGTTCAGGTGCAGACACAATGCAAATCTCAAGGTTAATGAATTTATTTTAATAGGTCATCAATTTATGCCAAATTATTTTTTCCATCAAGATGTGCTTATAATATTCAAAGGAAATTAGGCACTTATGTGCTTTGAATTTTAACGAAATGCACAAACAACAAGACAATTATGAATGTCAAGGTTTCTAAGTAGGAAATAAGTTATTTTTAGGATATGACGCATTGGAGCATTGCATTGGTTCAAAATTGCAAAGTCACACAGCTAAGCTAAGCTTCATATTATTCATTGTTAACAAGTTGTTTAGTGGTGAGGATGCAGTAGTTATCAGTAAGATTTGAAGTATCCCAGCATATACCCTCATTTTGCACGAGGAATAGCTGTTAACCCAGGATATGTTTCTGGAGACAATTAGCACCGAATTTTTCAACTTGTCTTACTTAGGCTCTAGGCTCTGGTGAGCCCTTCAAGAGTTTTCACATTAGGATTACCGACAGATTACAAATAAAGTACGATTTGTTTTCACGGGTAGGTGATGATGAGGAAGACACATGGGAAACACACAACGTAAAACCCAATTTCTTTGACATGGATAACAGCCACAAACATACACATATAAGCTAAGCCAAGGATCGTATCAGAATCGTAGCAGGACGCTTTCCGCCTGAAAGGCGGCTACCTGGAAGTAAGGAAACAACTTGTTATTTAGATTCGAAAAGGTTTAAATGCATTATAGAAATGTGGGAATAGATCAAAAGATTAATCCTATTTGGGTTGAATACTCACTTGTCAGGTTATTGCACAAGCGAGTCTTCCATAGATTGGAGAACTCCTCATCTCCCTACAAAACAAAACTGACAAACAGAAATCACACGATGATAATAATTGAATTATACATCAAACTAGACATACACAGTCACTTTCTAACGTCTAGCCGCTGACGGTAACTGACTATCCATATGGCAATATTATGGCTTTGCATGGACCTCCGCTCGCTTCGCTCGCTACGGGGGCTCAATCAATAAGAACTAACCAAGTGCTAAACAAAACTAACCCAAGGCTAACCCAAACTAACTCAAAATTAAGAATGATTTTTTTTTATTATTTTACCTTTTTTTCTTAATTTTGGGTTAGTTTGGGTTAGCCTTGGGTTAGTTTTGGTTAGCACTCGATTAGTTCTTGTTGACTGAGCACCCGTAGCGAGCGAAGCGAGCGGAGGGCCATGCAAAGCCATAGTAAATACCATATGGATAGTCAGTTACCGTCAGCGGCTAGACGTTAGTGACGAACAATTCACGATATTTCAAACACATTCACAATAATTATTGATCGTCGACGAGCAATGAATTTTCCCGCCAAAACAATAAAAAGATCTCGCCAATGTCAAACCTGTCAACAGTGTCTATTATGGAATAGTGGGAGAAAAAGCATAGGCGTAGTTGGCTTTCAGGCGCTTAAGAAAATGTATGAAAATTACTCAAATTTAATGTAATAAAAGAAAATTCAAATCAGTTTGCAGAGAATTAGCGGACATACACCACCGATCTATGGAGATCGGTGACATACACAAACAAAAGCTGACAATGATTTTTTGTGGATATTCACTATCGTTTGGAAGAAATTAAAATCATTTTAAAAGGCGTCTGTGTAAAGGTATGTAAGGTCAATTTAAATCGACTTGTGTGTTCAGACAAGGGTTAATGTCTTGCAGTTCTATACGGATCTCAGTAACCTATATGAAGCCCATGAAGATCTTTGATGCGATGTTGTGAAGAATTTTTAAGTTAGAATGGGGACTGAAACTGT
Organism: Pissodes strobi; assembly: GCA_016904865.1. Taxonomy (NCBI): domain Eukaryota; kingdom Metazoa; phylum Arthropoda; class Insecta; order Coleoptera; family Curculionidae; genus Pissodes; species Pissodes strobi. The sequence continues at coordinate 53,622 of MU186273.1, read as the reverse complement.
CTTTGAATGTTTAAATGTGTTCAAGATAGGGTGAGATGTTCACAAATTCGAGTTTTCAGAGGTTTGCAAGGGCGACCTATGTAGGTAATATCGTAAAAGTCATACTCCAGTTTGTAGACGCCACTTTTGGAGAGTAGGTCGAATTTATCTTTGGAATTAACGAGGTGTTAGTAAAGCATGATTATCTTTTGCTCCATGTGAGATTTTTGGATTTCGGGCAAATTGGCGAAGGCACTTTGAAATGTTGTGGACTGTATATTCATTCAAAAAAGGAATGGCTATGCATTTATTGGTGGGTGGTAGAATATTAAGGAGGATAAGTTTCTTTTTTGAGTTTCTTGGTTATGGCCTTATGGATAAGAGTGTCGACTAAGTTAGGGTCATATTGATTGCTAAGGACTAGTTGTTTAAGATATTTCGACTTCTTGGACATTAGAATGTTGATTAAGCGGTTTATGTAACAATGAAAAGCTGTTAGTTTTTGTTGTTGTCGATGATTAGACAAACTAGAAATCACATGATCAGTCTGAGTTGGTTTCCTATAAATATCCAACTTGTTAAGAGCCTTTTTAATAGAAATATCTAGAAAATTAATAGTATTGTTATTTTCCAGTTCCAAAGTGAAAGTAATGCTAAGGTGAATGAGTTGACTTTGTTGAGAAGTCGATTTGCTTCCTGTGAGTGGTACTTCAAAAAAATACAAGCAGTTGTGCACGTATCTAAACGAATACAGAATTTCTTGATTATTTGGTGTAGGTATGTGTTGTCGGGAACATAACACAAGCGTTAGACGACAAGAATATAGCGGTGGGTGTGTTCTTAGATATTGAAGGAGGATTCAATAATGCATTACCGAACTCCTTATACACAGCACTAGCTGAAAGAGGGGTTGGACGACAGATAAGGAACTGGATCAGGAATATGTAAAATTGCAGAGTAGTCACAACAACCCGACAGAGGGAGGGCTGCAGATTCAGGAGTGTTAGGAGGTGTCCGTAATGTAGGGTGTTGCATCCCCTTCTGTGGTATCTCCTAATGGATAGTCTGCTAGCGGTCCTCTAGCTGTAGGATGTGGAAATGTACTCGCAATTCGCGGATGATCTAGTAATACTTATAAAAAGCAACCCGCAAAGAACTATCTCAGAGGATCTTCAAGGCTAACCGTGGTCTATGACTGGTGTGAAGGGGAACAACTATCTGCGAACCCACACAAAACAGTCATAGTACCGTTCACAAAAAGAAAAGGCTTGACCACCTAAGACCATCTTCATTCAAATGAGAAACCATTCCATTTGCGAACATAGTGAAGTATCTAGGAATTACCCTAGATACTGGAATAACAGGAATGAGCATTGGGATAAAATTGCCGCAAAAGCGAAACTGGCACTATGGACCTGCAGATGGATTTGTGGCAAAACTTGGGGCATACATCCCAAACAATTTCACTGGCTATATATTGCGGTCATTAGACCAATGATAACATATGGAGCTGCACTGTAAAAATAAATGATGTAAATTTACTAGAAATATCGTAGGTCATTTAATGCCTACGATATTTATAGTAAATTTACTTTTCATAATAATATTACAAAGTCATTGTAAGTTAAAAGTAATTGTGATATAGTGATTTCGCAGTGTAAATTATTGTAATATTACATATTTATTCCACTCAAATTACATTTTTTAATTGTATAATTACAACACTATTACCAACATTTTACAGCAATAAACTGTAAATGGAAGGTTATTTTACAACAAGATTACAATAGTTTTACTTGAAATTTACAACGAAAATCTTGTAATAATCATTAAAATTTCCAATTAAATTACGTCCCTTTTACTTATTTTTTTTTTGTAATTTTACATTACATTAAATTTTTTAAATATAAGTCGGCTAAATTTACTAAAATAATTATGCAATTTTCAACAAAGTTACACAGGGAATGCATATTTATACTAAAATTCATATGAAATCACAACACTATTATAAAAATTTTACAGGGATAAACTGTAAATGGAATATAATTTTACAACTATATTACAATAGTTTTACTTAAAGTTTACAACGAGAATTATAATAATTCCTACTTACCTTATTTATTTGTAATTACACTCTTTTTTTTAGGGTATTGATTATAAATAAAACACTTTGCTACATGTTCTTTTTTATTAGAACATTAAACGCCTGTTAACCTTAATAACAAAAAATAGTAATTTTTAATGCAAATCCTGAAAAATAAACAAAATACAGCCATAAGGAAACTCTCTACCTTAGGTACGAAGTCAAAATAATGTTACGTACAACAGGGTGATGATCCTTTATTATGTCCACCCCCTTTAACTCTGTTAATTTTTGCAAAGAAAAAATTGTTTTATTTTTTCTCTACGTTTACAAAATCTAACGAAGAACCCACCATGTAGAGTTTTTACTTTTTCTGTAGCTAGAAAATTAACAGTTTTCGGGTTGGGAGGGCATTATAGGGGATCACCCAGTCTGTATATGTTAAACATTAAAAAATAGTAAAAGCAAATTCCTGATGGATAAAATACAGCTTTAAAGCAACTGTCTATATAGGACACATAAACATACTTAAAATATCTATAAAGTCAAAAAAAAAACGATATACGCACATACCTTAAAAAATAACGAACGAAGAAAATAATTTTGTACTATTCAATGGTCACTTTTAAATTTATGTAAATATAAAAAAAAATTAAAAACACAAAAACAACCCGCTGAAGTTTTTAATATACAAAACAAAACAACAACACCACTCTAATGTCAGTGACCACGACAAAATACGCAGGAACCGAAATTGTAATGGAGAACACGAGAGATGAAGTGCAACTAATAGATTTCGCCCGGCGCACTGCGCAGTGTTTCCGCTTGTAATACCGGAAGAGCATTTGCAGCGATTTTAATAGAAAAGTTACTATATTGATGTGATTCCACAATAAATTTACGGCGGCGTAGTAAACTAAAAGTAATTTAAATGTAAACGAGGAGTAAATTTACCTTTGGCATATGCCATCTTATTGTAACTTTACTTACCTAAAGTATTATCACAGAAAATGTACATACTATAGTAAAAGTACCAGTAACAAGCTAATATTTTGCAATTTTACTAAAACGCTTTAGTAAACAATAGGCAAATTTACCATAAAAATTAT
>MU186273.1:0-35451 GCA_016904865.1 Pissodes strobi | reverse complement strand
GGAAAAAGGTGGTAGACTAGCCGCAATTAAGCCACACAAAAATTTCCGAGACAGTATTCATAAATGCAACTTTATGTCGCTGGGCACTTACACTAATTATTATCCCGCTGAGCAGTGGATTTTTCTGATCCTTTAATGCACTTTTCCTTGTCAATGAGCATGATAATTTACCAGCTAGGGAATGGGAATGCTTTAAGTATTCCCATTCCGGCAGCATCACTAAGCGTTCATATGGCGCCAGTCTTACAAAACGCTCACATTCTGCCTGCATCCGGAAATGCTTCAAGGCTGCATTTTCTCCAGAAATCGTTAGACCCCTTCTAGAAAAACAGCTGGAAAATGAAAAAGTAGAATGTCAATTTCAAGACGAAAAAAAGAGGAAGTTAAGTGAAACCCTATGAAGTTGAAAGATAAACCGAAAACCGTTTGACAGTTCAAGAAAGCTAAGCAACCCCACAATATTGAGGAACAGAGTGACAGCGACGAAGAGAATTGGTATTGTCTAGTTTGCTTGGCCGTATAGTAAGTAGTAGCCTTTCAGGAGAGAAATGGGTGCAGTGCATTGAATGTCGTCATTGACATGAAGAATGCCACTCGTCTTCGCCAAGGGGACGATTAAAAGAGCTTGACAAGTTCAACACCTTCTTAAATATATTTTTGTCATACGCTCCCAAAAATAGCTATTTTACGGACTCATTTGAGTCCGTAAAATGCTTCTTTTTAGGCCTAGTCCCTAAAAGTCGTCATGGCAACTTTTACGGACTATTCCAAAATTCCTGAATATGTCTAAATGTCAAATTTCGAATGACATGACAAAATTGTCAAATAGTTGCTACGATATCAAATTCTAAGCTAACTTTGTCGTACATTATGATTTCAACAATTATGGTAAATTTGCAAATATAGGCGTTCTGAAGAATTGCAAAAAGCGTATAAATGAAAATGAAATTTTGGGGGCGTATGAAAAAAAAATAGTGTTTGTCACACGTACCTAAATGAAGTTTTTCAGGACTCATCTGCTATTCCGGACTCGGCTAACGCCTCATCCGGGAACAGCAATGATTCGTCCTGAAAAACTCCATTTTAGGTACTTGTAACAAAAATAGTATATTATTTTATATGGAGGAAAAGTGATACTTTTCATGGCGCGCTCGTGTTTAGCAGCCGAACGGAGTGAGGCTGGTAATAGAGAGCAAGCCATGAAAAGTAACTTTTCCTCCAAATAAAATATGCTGTTTTTTCTTCAAATGTCGACAAAATAATGCAAAAACATCTCTTTTTAATAGTAATAATAATAATTATTATTAAAGATAAGTGGGTTCGCAAGGGGGCTTAGAACGGTGTCAGTGAATAGGCACAGGTTGTTGCTATAGTAATGTAACATAAAGCTGTCAGTGGACACTTGTCATATTTTTTGAATTAAAATTGCGTCTCCGATCGCGTTTTATTTCCGTATTGATAAGCAGTTATTGGGTAAGTTCGATTAAATAATAACCAATTTGTTCCTAAATTAGCGATTTTTAGAAATGCAGTGCACAAATTGAGTGATAAATACAAATTTTAGTTTAACAAATCTTGAGTTGTTGACGCTTATTTTGTTGTGTGTTTGTATTGTATCTATGTTGCCATGATAACACTTTTACCTCCGCCGGCGGAAAAGTGAAAAGTAAAGCTCCGGCGGAGGAAAAATGAAACTTCACGGCCGCCTACACAGTCGAGTAATGACGAATTTACTGACGTTTGAAGAAAATAACTATTTTTATATGTCATTTTAGATTAAGTCATTTGATATCAACAGATACCCAATTGAATATGCTCTTTATGGCTCACAGCAAAAATGATCCATTGTTCCTGGTCTACCCTAACAATATTTTCTTGTTAATGTGGTACATTATAATGCGAGAAAAAAATATTGTAAAAATTCTATATTTTTTGAATTTTTACACTACAATTTACATTATTTTGCAATTAAACAAACATAAGTTTTATCGTCTTATGATTTGATTTAAAATGTTATTAAAGACAGCAATGACTTTGCAAACAAGAAAAAAATGCATGAGAAGGTGCATAGAACCAAACTATCTCACAGGTACGATATCTATAAAGCTGATATTTTTTAAATATTCCGATGTTACATAAGAGGTATTATCGGCAATGTGTTAAAAACATAATACTTTAACAAATAACAAACACATTAATAACAATTTAATAGTTTCAGTAGTGGCCGAGTAATTGGCGGCAGTTAAAATCTTGATTGTGGGCAATTCGTAGGCATCTGATAGCAAGTCATCAGTTATTTTTCTTGAAAAATAGATTAGTGGGTCACGGGCAATATTATTATATGAAAACTATTCAATGTCAACAGCGTTGGTGTGTCAGTGTCGATAATTTTTAATTCTAATTAAATACCATGTTTGTTGCTGCGACATATGCGAGCGTGTTCGATAACGATATCTTCTTCATTCCCGTCCGTCCCGAGATACATATTGAAATATTGTCGGATAAATATTGAAGAAAATACAGCAAAAATACCACTCCAGTGGAATAATGTTAATTATAAATTGCCATACATAGGTACACATGTTTGATGAAAGTATGAAAGTCACAATAAAGCTGTATAATAAATTGGCACTGAGGGACAGTCATACAAATATTAATTATTAAACTAAATACTGAATATAGGGCAATAATAGGACTAACATAAAAAAGGCAAGCGTTCAGATATGCGTTAATGAAACAATCCATTGCCTCCTATTTGCAGTGACATCATCAAATGTAGTCAACTGCTTTTGCCATAAAAATAGTATTGAAGAGTTAAGTAAAAGTATTGATCTTCAGTTAACCCAAGTACTGAAACCTGCAGGTCATGGACATCGACGTGCGTTTGTTGTGTCAGTCATGGAGCAAAATAGAGGAAATGATGAATTTTGTTATTATTCAGCGACAAAGCCCATTTTCCCCTCGGTGATTATATTAATAAACAAAACTGCCGAATTTGGGAACGAGAAATCCTTAAGTACTTCAAGAACGTCTACGTCGCATAAAAGTATGGTATGGTTTGTAGCCTCAAGGTGTTATAGAGCCATTTTTCTTTGAACGGTTACTGTTAATGGCGAATGCTATCGCAATTTGATCCATATCCTCAATTATTATCCTATGCAGCCAAGACTGTAACGATTCGATGACTAATTGGCATGTCTCTGACGAACCATCATGTTTAGATCATCGCCAAATTAGATACAATATCTTCCTAACTTCGTCATTGACAGTTAGCAAGTTTTGGAACCCCAAGGCAGCTTACTGGGCAGGGAATCAGGAAAATCTGGAGCAAAAGCTCAGGGGTGGAACTGCGACAATAGTCCCAACGAAGGGTCTGGATTTAGCCAGTTTTGGAAACTTTTAACGAAAACAGCCCAGAAACTATCAGAAAACAAAACACAAAAACGATCCGGTAGAATAATCACCTCGATAGACTAAGGTCTGAGGTGAGAAGGCTGTTTAACAGAGCCAAAATGAACATATAGAAAAAATTAACGTAGTACAACAAAGAAATTCGTAGGGCCAAAAGAAACTCGCATCAGGAGTTCTGCGAAAAGATAGTCGGAAGAAAGGAGTGCACAAGAGTGTACAAAGTTCTGACCGTCGAAGGTACTGCGGATGAAGCTGGACATCTAAGGAAACCAGAGGGCACGTTTATCAGCTCCACTAAAGAAACTCTGGAACTACTGACGGACACATATTTCCCAGTCCCAGGGTAAACAATCAGAGCAGGCCAGAACCAACAGCAAGGCATAAAAGGCCAGAAAAAACAGATTGTTACATTTGAAAAAATTAAATGGGCAATAGGGGAATTCCAGCCTTATAAGTCCCCCGGACCAGATGGAATCTACCCAGTTCTCTTGCAGAAAGGGCAGTATATACTAATGCCACACATCTGCAACGTACTCAGCATGCATTGCGTGGGGCCACACGCCAGCGGTATGGCAAAGGGCAAAGGTCGTCTTTTTGCCAAAAAAAGGCAGGACACCTGACTAAACGCCAAAGTCATACAGACCAATAAGTCTATCACCACTACTGTGGGCCATTCTGGTAGATAGTCTTCTAGACAAGATAAAAAATGAACGATACTTCTGCCTATGCTAGGCAGACGACTTAGTCATAGTAGTCAAATGAAGGAACATGGGCTATGTTTCAACAAGAGCACAAAAGGCCTTGAACATAGTAAGCAAATGGTATGAAGAGGAGGATCTGTCGGGTAATCCGCTGAAAATCACAATAGTCCCATTCACAAAGAAAAGAGCATTAAAGGATCTGAAAAATCCAATGCTTAGCGGGATAATAATTCCCTTTTCCAGGGAAGTCAAATACCTAGGGGTCATGTTTGACTTAGGGACCGCATCTTAGCAAGGTCACTCAAAAAGCTAGAATTGCACTGGGCAGATGCAGGCAACTTTGCGGGAGAAACTGGGAGCTGAGCCCCGAATTGAATCTCTGGTTGTACAAAATTGTGGTAAGGCCCATGTTAATCTCTGGCTCTATAGCCTGGGGCATAAATGCCACGCAAACAGATGCAATCAGGGAACGAGAAGGCGCACAAAGGCTGGCATGTCTGTGCGTCCCGGGGGCGATGAGAACAACCCCATCTGCAGCACTGGAAGTCGTGCTAAATCTACCTCCATTACATATCCTCATACAGCGGAACGTAAGAATGGTACAATACCGGCTCAAGCAAGGCAACAAGCCCATCATTGAATGGGAAAGGCCCACAAGCAGGAAACTAGAGGACAGCGAGAAGATCAAATATCTTTTCAAAATGCCATCAGACGAAAAACCCCCTCCTATAGGTTCTCAGTAGCAATTGTAGGCAGAGAAGAATTGGAGGGGGGCCTCCTATAAAAGCGGACCAAACCGACAACTCTAAGACCAGTAAAGGGGTAGGAGCCGTGATCCACGGACCAGGGACAAATATCTCCATGAACATGGGCAGTGAAGCCACAGCGTTCCATGCAGAGGTCGCAGCAATTCAACACTGCGCCATGGAGATAGAGAAATTGAACATTAGAAAAAGGAGGGTAGTCATATACTCCGACAGTCTTAAAAGCAGTTAGTGCATACAAGGTCCGATCTAGACTAGTTAAAGACTACATAAGTGTCCTTGAAGAGGTCGGTCGTAACAATAAGCTCACCATTGCGTGGGTTCCGGGACATAAAGGCCATCGAGGCAACGAAGAAGCCGACAAACTTGCAAAACGGGGCGCAAGTAAAGTTACGTTGAGACCCCTGCGTGGAATAGCAGGAAGAGTTTTCACAACAGCAGTTAAAAGCTGGATAGATAAACAATCTCTAAACTGGTGGTTACAAACACTGGAGCAACTACAGGCCAAACAGTTCATAAAACACGGCTCCCCAAAAATCACGGCATATCTACTTAAGAGGAGTTGCAAGACGAAAAGAATACTAGTGGGTCAGCTGACGGGGCACTGTATAATGAACAGACGCATGGAAGATAATAGCCGTTGCAGGTTCTGTCATGAGAAGAAGGAAACTCCGAAACACGTGTGGTGCGAATGTGAGGCTCTCTGCAGGCTCAGGTATGCAAGGCTAGGAGAGACCAAACCAGGACCTGCAAGGTACATGGAGGAGCTGGTACTCCATTTGTGGAGTCTGATTAGGAAGGTCCTCTAAGCATGGTTCGGAGTGCTACAATAAACCTGCATAGATTGCAGTGGCAGAGGCGTGTACCAGCGTCAACTCCCTTCAATTCTATTCTATTCTATATCCTCAATTAGAGGGTATGGACCTCTACGATATGTTTTTTATATGGTCGGTGGGAGAAATAATTATGTTATTAGGGAAACCTTTTCTAGACTGTCATTTTTCGACATGGCGACACCAACTAGCTGGCAGGAACGTGCGATTTCATGCCGTATGTTTTTCCTTGAGCCTTTGTACAGACAAGTTATAGGAGAAATATGCACGAGCTAAAAGACAACATCCGTCAAATGATTACTCAAATTGAGCCACATATAATGCGCCAAAATATGATTCAAAATTGGCCAAAGAGAATTATCATCTTGAGCATCAGGAGGGGGCCATTTGGCCAACATTATTTTTAGATCATGTCTCCATTATGTTGTTATAAATAAATAAATATAGATTTTATTTAGAAATCAAATTCCGAATTACCTGCTGAAAGACGCTCTATAACAAGGTTATTCAAAAAATGAGTTGGTTGCTGGTAAGTCATTTCAAACATTAAATTTATGTACCAATTTCGTTACATGTTTTAAATGCAATAATATAGGCATGTATAAGAAATTAAGAAAAAAGTCTAGTCTTAATTATTGTAGATCATGCCCTGACCTCGAGTTCTTTTTTAAGTATTATCCATTCATGAATTCCATGCCTGTTTCAAGCTCGAGCTCTTGTAAGTAAAGAGTTTGATATAAAATATGAAATTCATACAGCAAACTTTTTTGGAAATATTTAATCGAAATAAAAAGAATCATTCGTATAAATCTCTTCGTAATTAGTCTTTTCGTAGTAATAATGCCAATTGATTAGAGCAACATTGTTATGTAAACGTGAGCAACTGGCCTGCCTTGTAAAATAGACTGGGATAAAATATAATATGTAGTTCATTGACTAGAAAGTTCACCATGCCGATGGTGATAAAAACGTATTGTTTTCGATTTTAGAGGGCAACATGACAACGCCAACGGGTATTTAAATTTGATTTTTCGAGAACTGCGTCGATAATTTTGGTGAACGTGAGTAACTGATGACCCGTGCCGTATCTTTGCATGAGTCTCAAAGTCTGATGGATGTGAATGCCAAGGCCGATTTTATGGGTTTGAATAGGATTCTAATTGACGCCATTGATTGGCGCAAATACCGGTCCGTTTTGGGTAAAAATATGAATTTGTGTTGAAAATGAATTGTGGTTGAAAAGAACTTTTAAATATACTTTTCTAACTCTTTTATAAAATTGACCCAGTAACTAACTAACGTGTCTTGAAAAAAAAAACACACAAACGACATTTCTTTTAATAAACATATTTGAAGAACAAAAAAAAATGGTAAAATTTATTTTTAGTTATGAGTAGATAATGCGAACAATGAAAAATTGAGCAAATTTTTTAATTCTTGTGCCTCGAAAACCACAAGATGTCTAGGAACGCCCCAAAAGTATCGAAACCGATACCAAAATGAACGTGAATATATATACACCGATACTCGTTCTCGATACCATATGAAAGTATCGATACCAAGAAAGATCGAAGATGAAGTGAGATCGGGATCTCTTGCCTGATGATAGATAAAGGAAATATTGTCTTTACTATAGAAAATAGATAATCTATTCTGTAAAACATAATAAGAACAAATAAATAAAGCCAAAATATGACAAAAGAATATATTTTTATTATTAAAATAATTGCTAAAGAAGCTATGAGCACGTGATATGCGAACACTTGGAAACGACTACGAAAACCCAAACAGATTGTGATTGTAATGTCAAATTATAGTCACTGGAGGAAGTGAGGACACGTCTTGAGAAAGCTCTTGGGCCATATTTTCCATAGCACTTAGTTGTAGGATGTAATTAGGGGGAAACAGATGTCCTGGGAGTAAGTAAGGACCAAATCCTGGGAACATCTGTCGTGAAAAAATCTATAAAATAGGGAAATCTCGGCCACGTGTCTGCGGTTTCCAGACTATCCAGTTCCCGGGTCGCATCCGGGTCGCCGACTAGACGCACAGCTGTCTTTTGAATGGAATCCAGCAGCTTTAGGGTGTTCTTAGATGCGGCACCCCCGATGTGTGAGCAATAATCCAAGCACGGTCTTATTTGCACTTTGCAGAGCAACAGTAGCCGCTAGTACTTTGTTGCGAAATAGCACACCAAGCTTCTGCGAGGCTGATTTCTCGATGTTTGCAACGTGGTCGTGCCAGGACATATTGCTGTTGACCGAGATAGCCGGTAGTCCGATTAATGAGGATGGAGGAATGGTCGATCATGCCATAATGATAGCAGGGCCCGCCGTATTGGCTTTCTTGGTAAACGTGGCTGCTTGGGTTTTGGCTGCGTTAAACTGGACCAAATTCTTGCAGCCTCCGGTTCGCATCTTCTCCAGATCTTCATTCATTGTTGTAATCTGCTCCTGTCTGCAGTGATAAGTCTCAGTCGCTGGTAAAGGTTTTTCTGATCTAAATTGGGAGACAAGGGTACGGTCATCTGCAAAGCTGTAAACCGGATTATTGGTTTTGGTCAGCTGGTCATTAATATAGATGAGAAACAGAGTTGGTGAAAGTATTGCATCTAGAGGCACGACCGCATTAATCAACTGCAATATGCAGAGATCGGTTCTTAAGGAAACTGGCAGAGAGAGGTTGGCAGTCCCAAAGACGGCAATTGGTTGAGCAATCCGTCATGCAAAACTCTGTCCAATGCCTTTCGAAACGTAATCGCCCGACAGTAGTTCTCAATTGCCCTACTCCACACATGACTGACATAGGCCGATGCAGCTCCAGTCAATCTCTCTTTGCGAAAACCGTATTGGTTATTGCGAATTAATCTGTTGATCTCGAAGTACTTGAGTAATTGCTGATTGACTGCACGTTTTTTTTTATGACAGTGACACACACACACACACTAAAGGGAGATACTATGACACTCGACGAGCAGTGTCTGTGCGAACATGTTGATTGACACGGTTCGTGAATAGCTGTAGGTTGTAATTAGAGGGAAAAAGATGCCCTGGGAGTGAGTACCATAGTGATGCAGTACGCCAGATAAAGGAGTTCTTGTAAAGCTATGTTTCCATCAGTTGTACGATGAATGGGCGCGTTATTGCCGCACAGCTTTCTTCTGAATGGAATCCAGCAGCTTTAGATTATGCCTCGGTGCGGCACCCCGGATTTGTGAGAAATATTCTAAGCATGGTCTTATTTGCGCTTTGTAGAGCAAGAGTAGCTGCTGCGTTGTATATAGTGTTTTGTTGAGAAATAGCGCACCAAGCTTCTGCGAGGCTGATTCTGCGATGTTAGCAACCTGAAGCGGAGCGATGTGGTCGGTTCCTTTGGATTGGGTGAAGGTAATGAAAGAGGAGACCGCTTTTATAGTTTCTGCGTTGAACACCAACTAGTAGGCACGAACACATGTTTCAAACTACCACCTCGGCGACTCTACACTTGGGGATCACCCAGAGACCAACCTGGCAATATCGTAAGAAATCAAATAGATTATTTGTTAGTCAATAAAAGGTTTCGGAATAGCTGCCTAACCATCAAACATACCAAGGTGCAGATATACAATCCGACCATAATATAATCCTTTAGTGGGTATTAAGGAAAAACGCAAAAGTAGAAGACATAACTTAACAAAACTGAAAGAACCACAAATAGAAACACTAGTAAAAGTATCCATAAACGAAAACATCAAGAAAATTAGTGAAGAAAGCTTAAATGTCGAAAAGCAGTTAGAAACTATACAACAAAGACATAACAGATACTAACGAAATATACCTTAAGCCAGAAAACAGAGACACAGATCATGGATGACCCAAGATATTCTTGATCTGATGGAACAACCAAGAGTAATGAAAAATATAAACCAACATAAACACAACGATATACAACAACAAATAAGAAACATGACATCTGGCCCTGACAATATTCACTCCAAATTTGTAAAACTTTTTGATGACGAAGGCATAAAATGACTCACGAATGTCTATAACCACATATATACAACCGGTGAAGTACCTAAAACGTGGTTGAAGTCAACATTCATAACTCTACCCAAAAAAAGAAATGCCAAACACTGCTCCGATTACCGCTTGATTAGTCTTATGAGCCATATGCTGAAAGTTTTTCTTAAAGTTGTCCATCAACGTATTTATAAACATTGCGAAGAACATATCGAATGAACACAGTTTGGATTCAGAAATGCTATGGGCACTAGAGAGGTGCTCTTCTGTGTTCAGGTGATGTTCCAGAGATGTCGCGACGTAAACTGTGACATATATGCATGCTTCGTAGACTATCAGAAAGCAAGGTCCAACATGATAAGGTTATTGGTGTCTTACAAAAAGTTGGATTTGATGATCGAGATCTGAAGATCATAACAAACTTATACTGGGGTCAATCAGCTATTGTGCGGGTAGAGGATGATGAAACAGAAGAAATCGAAATACTTAGAGGGGTACGACAGAGATGTGTATTCTCATCCATCTTGTTCAACGTGTACTCACAGGAGATATTTAAAGAAGCTCTCGATGACATCGAATTAGGAATCTCAATAAACGGCCAATACTTAAATAACATTAGATACGCCGATGACACTCTGGTGTTCGCTGCCAGTTTAAAAAGCTTACAAGACCTCATGACACGAATCACAAACATTAGTGAACGATACGGTTTAACACTCAACACAAACAAAACCAAGGTCATGATAATCAAGAAAGGAACCATAACACCGGAACAACTCACCATCATTAATAAACAGATAGAAAGGGTGACATCGTACAAATATCTTGGGACAACTATCAACGAAAAGTGGGGCCATTCCCTTGAAATGAGAGGCCGCATTGAACAAGCCAGAACAACGTTCTTGAAAATGCTATAGCTCTTTAAAAGCCACGACCTTAATCTAAATATCAAAATAAAAATGCTTCGCAGTTACGTATTTCCAGTGTTGTTTTTCGGAGCCGAATCCTGGACTCTCACAGAATATACAAGCAAAAAACTAGAAGCGTTTGAAATGTGGCTCTACCGACGTATCCTTAAAATACCGTGGACAGCACATATAACAAATATAAGCGTTTTGGAGAGAGTCGGCAAAGATAGGGAGATCCTTAAAACGGTAAAAACAAGAAAACTTGAATATCTAGGACATATAATGCGGAACAGTCAACGCTACGAGCTACCACAACTAGTCCTTCAAAGTAAAGTTATAGGAAAGAGAGGCCCCGGCAGGAGAAGAATATCCTGGTTGCGGAACCTAAGAACATGGTTTGGTACGTTAACCACAAATCTTTTCAGAGCAGCAGCATGCAAAGTGAGGATAGCTATGATGGTCGCTAATATCCGATAACGTATAGCACCCAAAGAAGAAGAAGCAACCTGGTTATGTCAGGACATATTGCTGTTGACCAAGACACCCAGTAGTCCGATTGACGACGATGAAGGAATGGCCATAATGATGTCAAGGCCTGCCGTATTTGACAAACATGTCTGCTTGGGTTTTTGCTGCATTGAACTGGACCAAATTTCTGTCGCCCCAAGTTCGAACTTTCTCCAGATCTTGATTAATTGTTGTAATCTGCTCCTGGCTGCGGTAATAAGTCTCAGCCGCTGGTAAAGGTTTTTCTGATTAAAATTAGGAGACAAGGGTACTATCATATACAAACTGTAAACAGGATTATAGGTTTCAGTCAGCAGGTCATTAATATAGATGAGGAACATAGTTGGTGAAAGTATTGCTCCGTGAGAGTACGCCCGCGTTAAATAGTGAATGAGTCTGAGATATGCCCATCAACTGCGACGTGCAAAGATCGGATTTTAAGAAAGCTGGCGCAAGCTAGCCTCAGAGAGTGCTGGCAGTCCGAAAGATGGCGGTTTGTTGAGCAATCCGTCATGCCAAACCCTGTTGAATGCCTTCGATATATCCGACGCAAGAGAGATTCTCCGTAGTTCTCAATAGCCCTACTTCATACTTGAGTGACATAGGCGAATATATCTCCTGTCGATTTCTCTTTGCGAAAGCCGTATTGGCTATCGCTAATTATTCTGTTGGTTTCGGGGTACTTGAGTAGTTGCTGATTGACTACAGGTTCCACCACTTCGAACATTATCGGAAGCAAGACAAGATGCAGGTTGCACTCGAGCGACTTTCCAAGAAGATGGGTATATCCCTTTTCGTTAAGACAAAGAAAAAAGCCTGGAAAAATGGGTTTTAATTTGTTGGCGCAGTTCCTTAAAATGTGATGCGTTTTGCATATCTAGGCTCCCAAAGTTGTGCTGACGATGGTTATGGTGGGGAGAGCCTTGCCTTGGGATTGCCCCTTAAATAATTAATTAAACCTATCATATATGGAATGTAGCTTTGGATTCAGTCTTGACGACCCTAAGATCGTCATTTTCCATATCTTGATGCCTTTACCAAGTACATAATTACCAGGAATACCATTGTTGGTAACGTTATCAAGAAATGGACATTTTTTATTTTGCCAAATTGTAAAAAACTCACGCAAAGCAATTATTATTTTGAAGTGAAACTCCTTTAGGCGCGTACTTAGAGAGTAAGCAGGTGAGCGGGTTACGAACCGTTCCATTACTTTGCACTCCGGTTAGTGACATAGTGACTGTTAAATTGACCGGTGTTTTGAATAATACATATTAATAAAATTGGCACATTCAAGACAATTATTATTTGAGCGAGCGATCAGAGTTCAAAGTAGCGGCCCTAAGCCTTTTAATGTTCTGATTAATCATAGTGAACAAATGCGTTATGAAAGTATAAGTTTCAAGTATAATAATAGATCCCATGTCGTCAAGTAATGCTGCAAAAAAACTAATTGCCTCATTAAAGGAACTGGTACAAATATGGGTTAGGCATTTATTACGGGCTGACGAAGTATTTTAATTGCAATGCATCCCCCTCTATTAGATGTCGCATATTATCTTGAATAATATTGAACTGAATGTGAGGTAGGGGTCACGATAACGTAATTACTGCATACCCAAAACATCGAGTTTTTTATATAGGTGGGTTAACGCTTTAAATATTAGTTTTAGTTGCTGGTTAATTTATGACTTTTTCGATCTACAAAGGTTTTTATTTGCATGGGAAATTCTTCATAATTTACTATATTTTCATATGAGGGGATCTCCCTTTAGTATGTGTGCCACTGTAATAAAAGAAAAATCAAGACCGCTATTAAGCCTAAAGAAGTAGAAATACATTTTCTTGGGTGCTTAATTATAGTTCGAAGAATAATTATGAGACCTGAACTCAAATGTAGGTATTCTTCAAACCAAATATATTTAACAGAACTAAACCAATAAAGGCGTCTACAATTTGCCTATGAGTATCAAAACCAGCTATGGTAGTCTGTACTTTGGCTTAATTTGATCAAACTTAATTTTTTATGCTGATAAAATCCTGAAAATATTAGATATTTTCACCTGTGTACGTGCAGAACGAAGCGAAGCGCACTCTTAAGTAAATATTGTTACATAAATAGTAATTATATAATCTTATCAATTGATTGATAATCAATTAAGTAGATATCCAGTTATCGTTGTTGCTGTTGCTACACGTTCTAATTTTTTTGTCAAAATTGACAAGCGATTGAGAGTTCGATCATTCCACGTTTTTTACGAACAAAAATTTAACTTTTCGTAATCAATTACGATAAGTTTTAGTACTAGCGGATTTACGATTTGTGGGGCCCTACGCTTGTTGATAATTTTGGGGCCCCCACTTTTTGTGTAGATAGGATTTTTCTTGTCAACTGTTTTTTCTTCAGTATTTATACGTACTTAGATACTGCAAATAATAGAAATATTTTAGTCTTTTACCTTTATTGAAAAATACTTATGTAGGTATAATAGAAACAAAAAAAAATAGAAAATAAAAAGTATATGGGTACCTACCTACCTAGGTGTTCTATGTGACAAAAACCTATGGTAAAAAAATCAAATTTTTTGAGTTAACTAGGAACTAATCATTTTGAAATTAAAATGATACATGTAAAGCAAACAAAAGAAAATAAAAAAATTACATAAGCAATCTCTTTTTTTTATTCTTATTGTAATATCTGCAAATTCCCTTATGACATCATCGTAATTTAAACTGGTGCGAATATTTACAGCTTTCAAACGAAAGTATTCCCAAAAATTGTAATGTTTTTTCTGTCATAATAGTTCTATATTCGTTTTTAATAGTAATTGATAGTCTAAATTAAAAATTTTAAAATATTCCACTGGAAGAATTTTTTTTTTGGTAAGGTGAAGAAATGCGCTTACGCACCCCTACCTCTCCTGAAGTAGGGAGTGTGGGACTCCCGAGAGGACTACCCACTAAAATTCCATCGTCATGGTTGCACCATAGATGTCTCTGGGTGCAACAAGGGTTACATGTATGTTTCCTTAAAACCATTATGTCTTATGGTATACACAATTCATTGACACTCGGTGTTATCTCGTTCATCTTGGTTTGGTATCTGCGATTTGCAGCCTCTCTTTTCTTTGTTTGCCCTATCACTAGATCTCGGTTTGTATTCTTGGTCGGAGTAGGCATCCTGCCATCACTACTTGTTTCTGGTTTGGTACTACTGCCTCCGGTTTAGGCCATTCCTGGAACTGGGGTAATATAATATACCTTGCGCCTGCGCGCCTTCTCCGCTGGATCGTAGTTGACAAGTTCTCTCAACTCCTGGTTGGGATGATATTCTGCTGCTTCTTCTCATTTCTTGTTCTTAATGCTTCTTTAAAGGTCTTTTTAGGTCCCTGTGTAGATCAGTGTTGCGTATGAACCATGGGACTCCAACCGCATTCCTGACTAGGATGTTTTCAACGCTTGCAAGTTTGTTTAAATCTGTCTTTGTTGTATATCCCCATGTTGGAGAGCCATAAGTTAGTTGCGATCTTGCAATTGCCTTTATCATTGTTAGTTTAACCTTTAGCGACATTTTACTATGTCTTCCAATTAGCGGATACAGCATGCCCATAGTCTTCTTTGTCTTTTGTATTGATTTTGTTACTTGTTCTCTCCATGTAAGTCCTACATCCATATGTAACCCGAGATATTTAACCTTGGATGCCCATGTTATAGGAGTATTGTCTGTTTCAACTTGCATGGGAGGTCGCTGTCATCTCTTTTGAAATAGTATTGTCTGTGCTTTCTCCGTGTTTTTATTCTCCATTCATGGCACCACCCCACGAGTTCTGTTGTTGTACCTTGCAGTATTCTAATTAAAAGACCTATATCCCTATGTTTGCAAAATATTGCAGTGTCATACGCATATTGGGCTGGTATAATGTATCTGTTGATCAGTGGAATGTCAGATAATTATATATTGTATAGCAGAGGTCCCAGGACTGATCCGTGCGGTACCCCTGTTTCTACATTCTTGCAGGGATATTTTGCTGGTCATTTTTACCATAAACGTTCTATTGCTTAGATAGCTATATATTAATCTGCAGTACTTCCGATTGTATCCTCTTAGTATCATTTTGTATACCAGCCCATAATGCCACATCTTATCAAAGGCCTTTTCGTAATCCAATAAGATGGCTCCCGTAATTTCCTTATTATTGAATCCTGCGGTCACATGTTCTACTATCCTCAGGAGCTGCTGCTCTGTGGAGTGTCCATTTCTAAAACCAAACTGAAAGCTCAGAATTACTTCCAAGTTCTCAGTTTGGCTCATGAGTCTTTTCTCTATTGTTCTCTCTACAACCTTCCCAAGTGATGATTGTAGGCTTATTGGCCGATAATTCTGAGGGAACGTCTTATTTTTTCCTGATTTTTCTAGCATGATTAAATATGCTCTGTTCCACGCACTAAGAAAATGGTCACATTTGATGACAGAATTTGCTATGATTGTCACTCCAGCATATACTTTCCTTGGCAGTCCTTTCAACATTTTGTTGGTAATCTTGTCCATGCCAGCAGCTTTTTTGGTCTTTTATCTTTTTATGATGTTTTTGATTTCACCGGGTGAGATTGGGTCGTTATTTACTGGCATTAGATTTTCCGTCAGTAGCTGGTTAACCATGTTTTCTACCAATTCTAAGTGGTCATCGTCTTCCTGTTGGTCGATCTGCTCCGTCAAGATTTCTTCCAGGCCGTTGGCAAGTGCTTCTGCATTTTCCTCATCGCTATAGCTTTCTGCAGTTGCAATGCAGAATTATCCTGAGTGTTTAGTTGTTTCACTGGACTGATAAGTCCACCCTGCTCATGGTATCTCTTGAATATGTTTCAATGGCGTTAACTGCCATGGCTCTCGATCTACCGTAGGCTCTCCTTAACCTTCTATTTTCTCTTATATGTTCCTTCAACTCCCTTAGTAAAGTCTCCAATGAGTTCTTGGCAGTACCTAGTTGTAGTATTATGCCTCCATGATTATTTCCTCATAGCACCTTGTTGCTTCTTCAATATCTTCTTTATTATTAATTCTCGTAATGGGAAGCCTATATTTAAAGAGTACTTTAAATCTAGACCAGTTTGTTACTTTTCTTATGTTTGGGTGACTATTTACATCTCCATTTCCTATTGTTAGCTGTATGGGACTGTGGTCCGACGTTCCCTCATTTATCGTGCAGATGTTTACTACCTGCCTTATATTTTTGATTATTGCTACATCTAGAACCTCCGAGCGTCCTCTACCATGAGGCAGATATGTTGGATTTACTACCACAACTGCTGTCTGATTTTCAACGTATTCAAATAGTCTTCTACCGTTCTGATTTTCAGATGTGCTGATCCAGACAGGAGATTTACAATTTAGATCTCCTATTAGGATTTTTGGTTCTCTTCCTTGGAGTAAATCGTGCATGTCTAACTCTTCAAGTCTTTCGCGTGGAGGTTTATATACCGATGTTATGTATATGTTGCTGTTGTTGTGCTTAATGCTAACTAAAAAAAACTTTCTGTTGATGAACAAATGTGTGCTTCGAAGCCAAGATATCATATGAAACAGTGTATGCCAGCTAAACCTCATAATGGGGCCAAAATATTTTCATTTTATGTGGCGGTAGTGGATTTCATGCAAATCTAAAAATTATACTGGCAGAGAAAATTATGAAAAACAATTCTTCTTCTAGAAGAACCTAATCTTGGAGCTAGTGCCAATGTGGTTGATAGTTTGATAGATCGTCACGAATTATTGCGAACGGAAAAAATTACGTCATATATTTTAACAACGATTATACGTCTTTGAATTTATTGCATTACCTGGCCAACGTACCGGTAAATCCGCCACTGAGTTTTACTTTTCATAACTAGTTAAAAAAAAATTATTCCAAAACTTTAATCAATTTTCTACGTTTTATGCCATAGTTAAAAAAAATTGTAATGTTGGCCAGGGAGTGTCTCAAATTTAAATAATAATAATAATAATCATAATAATAATAATAATAATAATAATAATAATAATAATAATAATAAGATGCTTTATTGTCAAAAAATTACACAATTGTAGACAAAGCTGAAACTAGAGTACAAAACATATAAAAGCAAAAACAGAAACATACAATGAGAAGAAAAAGAAAAACCTAACTATAAAAAACTTTATACAATTGTGCAAATTGTACGTGGTTAAAATATTATACAAAATATTAAATATCAAAATATTTAACCATTTAAACATCAAATACTAAACAATAAACATTAAACCAGTGTGTAAGATGCTCAAAATTAAGTAATAATTAAAAAGTCGTTCATTGTGTATAAGGCTCTTTCCAGTAAATATGATGTCAAAGCTCTGCGAAATGCGGGAAAAGATGTTACTTACTACATTTCAAATTGCAGATAATTGTGCATTTTTTTGCATTGTACAGTATAGAGCTTTTAACTAACTCTGAGCGTGGGGTTGGCAGATAAAGATCATGCTCCGTATTTCTAAGTGGATAGTTGTGAGATGGCTTTTCTAGAATAGCAGATACATGCTTGTGAATTAGAATTAAGCAAACGGATTCGAATATGAATATGGAAGGAAGACTTAATATTTTAAATACTTCAAAGAAATCCTGGCTGTGAGTTCTACTGTTTAATATCAGTGAGTATCAAACAGCTCTCTTTTGTAGTTTGAAAATACGCTCAAATTGAGTCGCACAACACGTACCCCAGAATGGAAGGGCGTATCGGAGATGAGGCTCAAAAAGGGCATAATAGACTGTTGTAGCAGTTGACAAGTTAAACTTCCTGGAAACCGTTCTTAGCGCAAAACAGGCAGAACTTAATTTTTTTGATAAGGCATCGATGTGCAAGTCCCACTTTAAATGGTTGTCCACAAAAAGCCCCAAATTTTCACAGATTTAACGACGTCAATAGTGGTGCTTTTAAGTACAGCAGATTGCAACCTACTTTTATATGACAAACTCTAGTTTTAGAAACGTTGAGGCACCCGAGATTAGAATCGCATTATGATTTAAAGGTGATTAAGTCACTAGATACGGTTCTGTGAAGTGCCGTAATATCCGGGTTGCTCCAAATGAGACAGACTTTACTGCTAATATCCAGACAAGCAATGCGGTTGATAAACAGCAGAATCAAAAAGGGCCTAGTACTGAACCCTGTGGAGTGGAGTACCCAGAATCTATTGGCTTGCAAGAAGACATCGACGTATCAACCCTGACAAGCTGACTTCTATTGTAAAAATACGACTTAAACTTAAATCATTCAGAGGCATTCCTCTGAATCCGTGGTACTGCAATTTGTTAATTAAGATAGGGGAATGCCGGGCAAAATGTGATACCCAAACGTTGAAAATGATTTTAAAATATAACAAACAACTTTGTAGAAACAACATATAAATTTCTATAAAGGATAAACCTTAAAGAAACACAAAGAGAAACTGTTTTGGTTAAATAGTTTAACATTTAAAGAAAAAATAAAAATTTTTCAGAAATGTGAATTAACCCGTTTTGCCCGCCAGGGAGGGCAAAATGGGGTCTCACAAGTTTTAACAAAATATAACTATTAAGCTTCAGAATTCACCTATTAATCGTCGTCTTCATCGTCGACTCCGGCACATGAATTGTGTGCCCATCATAAACATGAGCCACAAGCGATCCATCCTTCGGAAGATATATGGAATAAAGGTCTCCGCAATAAAGGCATTCCGCATCACTGCCAATGCTAATTTCGCTATCACTATCTCAGATTTTTCTAGGTTTTTTCACCTACAGGAATGTTACTTTTTGAAGTTGTTGGTACGGGAGAAGTATTACTGTCTGATTTGTGCAGCTGAATCTTAGTGCAAGAATTATGGTTAGGATTCTGTTTTGCGGCATCACAATCAACTGCTGGAAGACCCTTAGATTTTTCTAGATATGTTAACTCTTTATGCTCAATTTCGGTAGCAGCAGATGGTAAAAAATTGGCGTCAGAAAAACACTTGCATTCACAGGCCATATTTCGGTTTTTCTAAAGCCATTTATAGCAGTTGGCATTGTAGCTGCTCTTATGAAAGCAGCGCTAAATAATGCAGACAGTTGGTGCAAAGTAGCTACCCTGTCAGGGATGGTCCTAAGCCACATTCTTACTTCGTCCTCGAAATAAATACTTAAAGGCTTCATAAATGCTACGTCAAGTGGCTGTAAGCGGTGCGTAGTGTGAGGCGGAAAACACAGCAGAACTACGCCATTATATCTTGCATAATTTATGAGGTTCAAGTTTTTGGTATGTGACGAGTGCCCGTCTAAAAGGAGAAGTACAGGTGTGTTTTTTGATGCCTTGGAAAATTCAACAAAGTTTTTAAACCATTTAAAAAATATTTCCATACCTACCCACCCTTTTTGATTGGGCTTTACCCATGCTCCAGGTGCCAATCCATCCAAAAAGCCCTGTTGCATTTTCGTGCGAGGATAAATTAACATAGGAGGCATGTAGGAACCTGCCGCAGAGAAACATATTTCTGCAGTTACCAATTCGCCTCTCCCTCCTGATGTCAAAGCGTCTACTTGGCGTTTATCTTTTATTGCAATAATTTTAGAAGCTGCTTTGGGAACCCCTATGATGTCAGTTTCATCAACGTTGTATATCTGCTGTGCTGTGAAATTATGTTTTTCGACCAATCCTTCCAGAAGGTTGACAAATTTTAAAACAGCAACATTGTTGAATCCCCTTGCGTGCATTGCTGAAGTAGTTTCTGGTTTCCTAATTGATAATTCCGGATATTTTCTCAGGAAGCCCTGCATCCAACCTTTTCCAGCAGTTTTAGTAAAAGGATGATCAATATTGTTTAACTCTGCTAACTGAAAAGCAAGTTTTCTGTATTCAGTTATGGTTAGTCCGAATAATCGTTCCTCCATATCTCGTAAGAAACTTGCAATTTCTTCTTCTTGTAGCGGTGTAAAAACGGTTTTATATCTACCCAAAGTAGTTGAAACATTCTCCTCAATTGGATTACTTTTTCGGTTTTTGACGTATCGTTCCAGAGTTGTTTGCGGAACATTAAGTTGAATAGATGCATGACGGTATCTTATTTCACCTCTAACTACAGCTTTTACAGCTTCCTGCATGCTTATTTTTGACCAACTCTGCCCAGTGGTGGTCCGTTTGTACTTAAACACCATCTAAAAACAATGAAAACATTTATTAACAATGACAATAAGAGGCAGAACTTAAAAAAAGTAGGGCAAAATGGGGTACCCCATTTTGGCATGCCCCATTTTGCCCGACATGCATATTTTTATAAAAATTGATAACTTATTGTATTTTTAGTGAAAGTTATGACAAGTTAAGCTTAAAATAGTGTACCTTACGAATATTATCACATAATTGCGTTAAAATACATAAACAGATAATGACCTTGCTTAAAATGTCCGACCGCAGTTATATTTCATATAAAAATTAAGTCACTGCACCTACTTCGGCAGATCTATTCGTACTGACGATGACGGTTTCAAACTCTATTAAAGCAATCATGGACACTGTTAGGAATGTAATTAACCCAATACCGAATAGATCTCATTAGCGGTATAGTTTTAAATGTGAAAACTCGTTTTGCTCGCCTACCCCGTCTTGCCCGACTTTCCCCTGTTATGATTAGACAATCGAAAGCTTTAGAGAAATCATAGTAATTTGTTGCTGTAGAGTGATAATGTTCGTTCGGGTTGGAGTATACATAGTATCATTTGTGCATTTGTTACTTAAAAATCCAAATTGATGGGTAGTAAGTATTTTATATTTGGAGAGAAAAGATAGAAGCCTTTTTTTAACCAATCTTTCAATGAACTTTGATAATGTGGGAAGGAGTGCAATTAGGCGATAGTTCGAAGCTTGGCCCTTATCTCCTCCTTTGTGCAAAGGAATAGTTATTGCCGTCTGGAAAAACCTCATTTTGGAATGACTACTTAATTAAAGTAGTAAGATGGTTTAATGCGCATTCCGGCATGTTTGAGAACATTTTCAGAGTAAGACCATCAGTCCCAGATGAGGATTTGTTTTTAATGTCTTTAATTGTAATGCGAAGCTCAGCAAATGTTACAGGCGTAAAGAATAAACTGTGTAAATTCACATTAGCATTAGAGAGATATGAAAGTGGATCATGAGAAGGAGTTATGATGTTCATTAAATCTTTAGCCACATTTACCAAGTAATTGTTTAGGTTTTCAGGTGAATTAGCGATTGTGCTAGACGAAGAAGTCTTATTCCTTAAGTTATTCACAATAGACCATGGTTCTTTAGCAACGTTACCGGATTTAGTCAGCTTCTCATTATAATAAATGTCCTTGGCAGCTTTTATAGTCTTATGATAGGCTTTTCTGTAAAGTTTCACTTAATCATGGAAGAAGACGACGCGACGCCCGAGTATTTTTTAGGTGAGATAATGAACGCATGTTCTTTGCAGATGTGCGTAAGCCTTTAGTTGATCAGGGTTTATGTTCTTTAATTTTGATTGCCCTTCTTAGGATTTGAACGCCAGAGTAGATAAACTTTTTAAAAATCTAGAAAATTCGGTATAGACATCATCAGAGAGGACAACCCAGTCAGTTGTTAGACATAAGTGCTTGAAATTAAAAAAAAAATGTCCGAAAATATACGGGATAATTTACGTGAAGCAATTTTGCATTTGGATTTTACCAAAAATTCTGTTAATACTGCCTCATGATCAGAGAAACCAGAGATAAAAACAGCACAGTCTCAACGAATTGCAGCACAGTCAACGAATAAACTATAAGCAGATCGCTTATCAAACAAGGGAATCAATACGTAGTATTGAAAAAATCGGGTGCAATAGCAGTTATGTAAAAACTAAACTATTATATCTTTATTATATTAAGTACATGTATAATGGACGGAGGCGATAAATCAAAACAAAAATTGATTGATCTATGATCATTAAAATTTCGTAATAGTTTTGTCACGACATATCTTTGAACTCTAAGGAAATACATATTTCTATATCTTATCGTTGTTGGTTTTTCAACAATCGACATTTCGCTATTGAAGACAACGACAATTTAATCTGAATTACGAAACTAATAGGATTTTTATATTATCGAAGACACTAGATGGCTTTATTAGCACTTAATAACTATTACGCATAAAGCTATATGTTTTGATTTCAGATGAAAACATAAATATTTTTGTAAGTAAAATTGATTGCCTATTTAGATTGTTAATTATTCTATTATTGCTCAAGGAAGTATTCTTATGCGTAATTTATATAAATATATGCCCTTGTTTTAATAATTTTGTAAACTATGATTTATGTAAGTGTATAATATAATTTCATGAATTATATTGATTGGAATATGGCTGCTTGATGTAAGGTCAAAAATTTAAATATAATCTACCCTAAATATATATAATCTTGAACGAATATTTATAGTGAACTCATCCCTTTATAGTGAACTCATCACATTTAAAACATTGAGTGCCAATACTGTGAACGCCAATACTTAGTCAGTTTAATGGCTCATTAAATTGTTTAGTGCTTTAAGAGATCCTATGGCACTCGACGAGCGGTGCGTGTGCGGAGATGTTGATTGTCACGGTTCTTGAATAGATGTAGGTTGTAATTTGGGGGAAACAGATGTCCTCGGAGTGAGTTCCACTGCGATGCAGTGTGCCAGATAAAGAAATACTTGCAAATCGATGGTCTAGGAGTTTCCAATTTTACAACTAACAGGTACGCTTTTGCCGTCTGTCGTGACTGTCTCACTGGCGTTGCTGCCTGCGGGATGAGGCGGGCCAAATCCTGTGAACATCTGCCGTGAAGGTATCTGTAAAACAGGAATATCCTTGCCACATTCTGCGGTGTTCCAGACTATCCAGATCCCGGGTCAACTCCGGGCCGCCGACGAGACGCACAGCTCTCTTCTGAATGGAATCTAGCAGCATTAGGGTTTGATTTGGTGCGGCACCCCAGATGTGTGAGCAATATTCTAAGCACGGGCTTATTTGCGTTTTGTAGAGTAAGAGCAGCTTCTGCAGTGTGTACTGTTTCTGTTGCGAAATAGCGCACCAAGCTTCTGCGAGGCTGATTTTGCGATCTTAGCAACATGGCCATGCTAGAACATATTGATGTTGACCGAGACACCCAGCAGTCCGATTGACGAGGACGAACTGCCATAACGATGTCAAGGCCCGTCGTATTGGCTTTCTTGGTAAACTTGGCTTCTTGGTTTTTTGCTGCATTGAACTGGACCAAATTTCTGTCGCCTCAAGTTCGAATTTTCTTCAGAACTTGATTAATTAAACCTCAGTTGTTGATAAAGGTTTTGGAGTAACCCACCAACAGTAAAAAAGTCGATTTCGACTCAGACCGACCATACAGATAATCATCACGCAGTGGTTATTACTTCTCAAAAAGGCATTGCTCCACACCTCGCATGTTCTCTATAAAAAAGACTGGCATTATGTGGTAGTGTCCAAAATCCCACCTCCCTATACAGCAAACCAGCATTTTTTTATCGCAGTTACACACACACTAAAGGGAGATCCTATGGCGCTAGACGAGCGGTTTGTGTGCGAAGATGTTGATTGACACGGTTCTTGAAAATTTGTAGGTTGTAATTAGTGGGAAACAGATGTTCTGGGAGTAAGTTCCACAGTGATGCAGTGCGTCAGACAAAGGAGTTCTTGTAAAGCGATGTTCTAGGTGTTTCCAGATGTACGACGAACTGGTGCGCTCTTGCCGTCTATCGTGACTGTCTGACAGGAATTGCTAGGGGCGGGACGAGGCGGACCAAATCCTGGGAACATCTGCCGTGAATGTATCTGTAAAACAGAGACATCTCGGCCACATGTCTGCGGTGTTACAGACTATCCAGATTTCGGGTCAACTCCGGGTCGCCGGCGAGATGCACAGCTCTCTTCTGAATGGAATCCAGCAGCTTTAGGGTGTGGTTTGGTGCGGCACCCCAGATATGTGAGCAATATTCTAAGCACGGTCTTATTTGCGCTTTGTAGAGCAAGAGCAATTGCTGCGGTGTATAGAGGTTTTTGTTGCGAAATAGCGCACCAAGCTTCTGGGAGGCTGATTTTGCGATGTTAGCTACATGGTCATGCCAGGACATATTGCTGTTGACCGAGACACCCAGCAGTACGATTGACGAGGATGAAGGAATGGTCGATCCTGCCATAATGATGTCAGGGCCCGCTGTATTGGCCTTTTTGGTAAACGATGCTGCTTGGGTCTTTGCTTCATTGAACTGGGCCAAATTTCGGTCGCCCCAAGTTTGAACTTTCTCCAGGTCTTGATTAATTGCTGTAATCTGCTCCTGTCTGCGCTGACGAATCTCAGTCGCTGGTAAGGGTTTTTCTGATCTAAAGTGGGAGACAAGGGTAGTGTCATCTGCAAAACTGTACTCGTTTCTATCAGCAGCGTTGGGGTTGGCTCTGCCAGGGGAACTTTGGCCGCCTGTAAGACTCTAGCGCTGGAGAATTTATAGGTTGTTGTGGAGGAAACTGCGAAGAGGGATGGCGGGCTGGACATAGACCCGATGACTCCATCTATAGTGCGGCCGACTCGAGATTCGGATGCGGCTAATGGTCGTTATTTGCTTTCTAAACTGAGAGACCCCTCCATATTAAAGGCTATTCGGCAATTCCTTGCCTATCTCCATATCCAACCCTCCAGTATGTGTTTTGAAGAGCACACCAACAATATCATCAAATTAGCTCTAGCTTCGGAGGCACCTCCTAGTGACGTGGACTCCTTGCATAAGTTGTATTATCTCTTCCACGATGCCTACGGTATTGGTGCGGCTGATGTTAAAACGGATCTCTCTGCCTTCAAGTCTTTCTTTTCATCGGAGTGTCTTCAACACCTTCAGAATGATAAAGAAAGTCATAGCAAGTATTTTTCAACTGGCTCTCCAATTAGAGGGGGGAATTTTTAGGCAGATTGACGCGAACAGAGGATCAAGCACCCTCTGAAACATTGTATGACGGCAAGCTTAGTGTTTTTCTTATTAATATTCAGTTCTTAAGATACAAAACAGATGAATTATTTTTTTTTTAGAAGATCTTAATTTACCAGAAATAATTGCCATAACTTAACATTGGTTAAATGTTGATGAGCCTGTGTCTGTAAAAATTATACTACAGTAACTAGATGTAATAGAAGTAATTTATCCCATGGAGGTACGATGATAATATCTACTAACAACGACTTTTCGGTAGTAACTAAGTTCGAAAATTTATTATCTGAGAAAGTATTTGAATTTTCCATCGTCTATCATAATGCTTATGACCTCTATCTTGTTTGTATTTACAGATCACTTAACGCTGACATGCATAGAGTCCCTGCCTTTAAAATTAATTTTGTGTGGCGTCCTTAATATTGACTTTTCCAGTATGTGTGCTGCTCAACAATCTCTTCGGTCCATTTTCGACTAAATCATGCATATTAACTCACCAACTAGAATAACTAAAACTAGTTCTAGTACTATAGACTATGTCGTGTCATCTTTTGATCCAGAATTCGTTGCTGTTTTTAACATGGGTTTCTCTGATCATGAGGCAGTATTAACAGAATTTTCGGCAAAATCCAAATGCAAAATTGCTTCACGCAAATTATGCCGTATTTTTTCGGACAAAAATTTTCTAAATTTAAAGCATTTATATCTAACAACTGACTGGGTTGTCCTCTCTGATGATATTGATACCAAACTTTATCTCCTCTGGCGTTCAAATCCATTCCTCTTAGGCCTATCAAAATTAAACAACATAAACCCTGCTTAACTAACTGCGAACCCGAAGATGCGTTCATTTTCTCACCTAAAAAAATACTCAGACAGCGTCTTCTTCCATGATTACGTGAAACTTTACAGAAAAGTCTACATAAGACTATAAAAGCTGTCAAGGGCATTTATTATAATGAGAGGCATGCTAAATCCGATAACGTTGCTAAAGAATCATGGTCTATTATGAATGACTTAAGGAATAAAACTTCTTTGTATAATTTACCTGAGAACATAAACAATTACTTTGTAAATTTGGCTTAAGTTTTATGGAACACCATAACTCCTTTTCATGATCCACTTGATATCTCTCTAATGCTAATGTGAATTTACACAGTTTGAGTTTCTTCTTTACGCTTGTAGCATTTGCTGAGCTTCGCAGTACAATTAAAGACATTAAAAACAAATCATTATTTGGGGCTGAGGGCTTACTCTGAAAATGTTCTCAAACCTGCCCGAATGCACATTAAACCATCTTACTATTTTAATTAACACGTCATGCCAAAATTGGGTGTCTTCAAAATGCATAAAGGAGGAGATAAAGATCAAGTTTCGAACTATCGCCCAATTGCACTCATTCCCACATTATCAAAGATCATTGAAGGATTGGTTGAAAAAAAGGCTTCTATCCTTTCTAAATATAAAATACTTACTACCCATCAATTTGGATTTTTAAGTAATAAATGCACAAATTATGATGCTATGTTTTCCCTCTTTAATTATTTATACTCCAACCTGAACATCCATCACTCTAGAGGAACAATTTACTGTGAGTTCTCTAAATCTTTCGTTTGTATAAATCATAATATCTTAATTAACAAATTCCAGTACTACGGATTCAGAGGAATGCCTCTCAAATGGTTTAAGTCGTATCTTAACAACAGAAGTCAGCTTGTGAGGGTTGATACGTTAATGTCTTCTTGCAAGCCAATAGATTGTAGGGTACCCCAGGGTTCAGTACTAGGCCCTATTTTGTTTCTGCTGTTTATCAACGACATTGCTTGTCTGGGCATTAGCGGTAAAGTTTGTCTCTTTGCGGACGATACTAGTTTAACTTGTAGCAACCCGGATATTGCGGCGCTTGACAAAACTGTACGTAAGTTTTGACATATAAAAGTACGTTGCTTTTGTAGAGGAAAAGTGCCATATATGGAATACGCTCCTTATATGGAATACCCTAAAATTGAACAACCCAAGTGTGGCAATACCGCCACAACGTCGCCAATACATTGATACGGCTAGATGTGACTGCTCTCAGGCATTTATAAATCGTTGAGCGTAGGTGTTGTCATTTTTCAGTCCGATTTGTGTTTACGCGACATCGTAAATTATTTAAGGTATGTATTCGAAATTTCGATACACCTAGTTAGAATAAACTCAGAAATACCTGATTGTGTGTGGCATGGTTATATAACTTAACACGTTCACTGCCGTAGGTATATTTGCTTGTTTGGACCATAACGCCACGGTATTTTTTTGAAATCTGTTCTTACAGGCCAATAACGCCACTGAGTAAAGTATTGCATAACTAAAAGTCTTCTAGCGAAAATTTTGAAAAATAACGCCTCTAGCCTTCAAAAATATTTTTTTTGTCGCTCGGTCCTATAGACCGAGTCGGCGCAGGAGGATCTCGTCTTCGATTTGAGACACTCGGTCCGGTACCGCGGTCCGTGTTGATCTGTTGTGACGCGTTTACGCATGTTCGAATCTTTTCAGGCGTCCACGTTGATTAGTAAGGCCGACTCAACTTATAGGAGGCATATTTTTCGATATTTGACAAATTTCTCAAAAAAAAATTCCGGTAAGGTTTGGGTTCTGAGATTTTTAGAGGTTGCTCAGGAACCCTTTTTCGATACTTAAAACATTTGCCAATGAATTAAAATAAAAGACGAAAATATGAAAAAATATATAAGATATCTATGTTGTACTGACATTAGTAGAATTAAAAAAACTCAAAACTGCTAGGTGCGAACTTGTCTCACAGGCCGGCTCGGTCTATTATCATGCTTACTAGTACTAAAGAAAAGACCGGCGGCGCTCGGGAACCTTTAAACGATCTAGGTCTTATAGACCGAGTTGGGGTGTGCGAACCGTTTTATCTCGGTCTATAGGACCGAGCTTTTATAGTTTGAACACTTCGTTCTCGGTCCTATAGACCGTGACGGCAGGGAACGTGTTAAGTTTACGTCTCTGATATTGCAATGTAAGTTTTACTTGTTGTAAACGCGTAGATTTGGTCAAAGAAAATAAAGATGGCAGGGCACCTTATATGGAATAGCAAGCTGTTCCTATTTTAGAATATTCCATATTAGGTACACTTACTTTATTTTAGAATTTTATGAAAGAAACTGCAAAAGCATTCTGTTAAAGTAATCAAAAAATGTCTTAAAATGTATTCTGTTTCATTTTTAATCGCATTATTTGCCTACCTATATCCGCATTACCCTATTCCATATTAGGATCATAGCATATACCATATTAGGTACATATTCTACATTAGGAACAAAATTCCCCCTTTTCATAGATTATTCTTTAAGCACACCATTATACAAAATTTCTCGTTTCTAACATTAAAACCTTATAAATAAAATACTAAAATATATTTTTGAAAAAAACCAAAAGCTTCCTTTAAAAAACAAAAAAATTACGAAGCAAAAACAAAATGGTATTCCATATTTGGCACTTCTCCTCTACTTAATAACACCACTATTATTGACGTCGTTGAATCTGTGAAATTCTTGGGGTTTGTTGTGAACAACCATTTAAATTGGGACTTGCACATCGATGTCTTATCAAAAAAATTAAATTCTGCCTGTTTTGCGCTAAGAACGGTTTCCACAGAGCTTAACTTGTCAACTGCTAGAACAGTCTATTATGTCCTTTTTGAGTCGCATCTCCGATACGCCCTTCCATTCTGGGGTACGTGTTGTGCGATTCATTTTGAGCGTATTTTCAAACTGCAAAGGAGAGCTGTTCGATACTCAAACAATCTTACAGCTATCCATTTAGGAATACGGATCATGATCTTTACCTGCCAACTCCACGCTCAGAGTTAGTTAAAAGCTCTATACTGTACAATGCAAAAAAATGCATAACCATCTGCCATTTGAAAGGAGTTCAATAACATATTTTCCCTCCTTTCGCAGAGCTTTGAGATCATACTTACCTACTGGAGAGAGCGACTTTTAACATTTAATTTTGAGCATCTTACACACTTGTTTAAGGGTTTAATGTTTAGTGTTTAGTATTTGATCTTTAATTGGTTTAATATTTTGATATTTAATATTTTATATAACATTTCGGGAAATTTCACGTTCAAATTGCACATTTGTATGAAGTTTTGTATAGTTTGGTATTTCTTTTTCTTTTCATCGTATGTTTCTATTTGTGTTTTTATATCTTTTATATGTTTTACACTCTAGCTCTAGCATGGTCTACAAATTGTGACATTTTTTGCGAATAAAGCATTATTATTATTATTCTGATCTATATTTGGAGACAAGGGTACTGTCATCTGCAGGATGATTTTTTATTTCGGTCAGCGGGTCATTAATTTAGATGAGGAACAGAGTGAAAGGTGAAGGTATTGCATCCTGAGGCCTGAGGCACGCTCACGTTTATGGTCAACGTGTCTGAGATGTGTCCATCAACTGCAACATGCAAAGATCGGTTCTTAAGGAAACTGGGAAGCCAGCTGCGCAGAGAGGCTGGCAGTCGCAAGAACGGCAGCTTGTTGAGCAATCCGTCATGCCGAACTCTGTCGAATGTCTTCGAAATATCCAACGTAATCGCTCGAGATTCTCCGTAGTTCAGTTATGTGTTGTCGTAACTGTTCCCAATTGCCCTTCTCCATATATGAGTGACTTATCCTGTCGGTCTCTCTTTGCGAAAGCCATTTTGGTTATTGCTAATTAATCTGTTGGTCTCAAGGCACTTGAGTAGTTGCTGATTGACTACACATTACATGATTTTGGAGATTATTGCAGGCAATTGGGCGATATTTTGAGGGCGTGGGTTTCTTGCCTTTTTTGGAATAGGTTGCACTCGAGCGATTTTCGAAATATCCGAATATTGGAAACACTGATAAGTTCTGCAGTGACCGATTAGTCAAAGTAATGACCCTAAATTAAGAACCCTATTTTCTAGGCCAATTTTGAGTTCCCCAGACAATAATTCTAGATATTATGTAGGGAACTTTATGCCTAAATTGAATCGTTTTAAAGATAATTACCCATTTAGATATTACAGTAATACTTTGAACTAATTGTATTATAAAAAATTAAATTAAACTGATTATAACTGCTCCTACCGCCCGATCACCTTTTGAAAAATCCCCGAAAAAAGATGGATATATAACAAACATTTCAAGGCATGATATTCTTTAGTGTACAGTTTGTCTCCAAAGCTTTTATAATATAATTAATTCTTTTTTTTAGTAGATAGACGCCATAACCTAAATGTGTCAGTTTTCAATTTTTTTTAATTCCAATCAAATTTGCTTTCCATTTCATTCGTTCTTGCTTCGATATTCATAAAATGTCTTCGAAAGTGAATACCTGCTAGTTTTTCAATATTTGTATATTGTATCCACCTTTAAGAATCATCTTCTTGCATATATGTATTTATTTATATCGTTTACTGCTGGTATGACGACGGAAAAAGTTCAAGTTCGAACTTCGAACATAGGACTTTTACTAAGAACTCTTACTCTTATTGCTGCACTAAATTGCTCTGCATACTTATGTGATCCCAAAATCATTTTCCCGAGAGCGCTGATAGTTCTTTTATCTATATATTTGCTTTTATTTGGCTGTAATTAAGTAATAGCTGGAAAAAACTTAAATGGTAAATCTTCATGTCTCAAAAAGGTTGACGACCTTAACAATTTATTTTTAAACGTAATTTGATATTGTCATCATACATTATTAATAATCAATTAGAAGCTAATACGATTTAACTTTATGATAGTAGAATATGCCACAGACATGTAGGCTTGATGGCGACAAGGAAAAAATTAAAATGCATTATTTGTAATCGTACCTTTCTTTACCAGACATTAAAAATAACTACAAAATGTTTCTGAAATTAATTAGAATGAGTAAATGGATATTCTTGACAAAACAAATACCACTTCTCGGGTTGCCCAGTGACGATGCAGTCAAAAGATGCAATTTTGAAAAAAACTTCACGGTCTTGATAAGAAGTAGAGAAGAATGGAAAAAGAACACCACTTGCATTCTCATATTGTAGCAAAGTGCCATAAAATGGTATACAGATGGGTCAAGGACTAAACAGGGGACCAGAGCCGGTGTATTTGAGACAGAAACCAAATTCTCCGAAACAATGGGAAAACACCCGGACATTTTTCAGGCGGAAATTACCGCCATATGAAGATGTGCCCAGTTAAACTTTGACAGAAGCTATAGGAAGAAAGATATTGTCATCTTCTCAGATAGTCAAGCAGCCATCAAAGCGCTAAGCTCACCAACAACCAGCTCCAGAAAAGCATGGGAATGCCTAGATAGACTAAACGATAACTAGGCAAGAATAACAAACTATCCCTTCAAAGGATACCGGGACACGCTGGGATAGAAGGCAACGAAAAAGCAGACCAATTTGCAAAAGTAGGAGCAAAAACTCCGCTGTTAGGACCGGAACCTACAAAGAAGAGCGAACCAAATGGATCTGTCTATGAGAACGTTTACCGGGGTTAAGACAATCAAAGATGTTCCTAACCCAGGAAGATCAAAAACCTTATAATACTAAGTAAGAACAATCTCTGCATTTACGGGCCACTGCCGGTTGAGAAGGCACCTGGAGAGTATAAAAATTGAAAACGAGAGCAATTGCCGGTTCGGGTGCTGCATCGTCGAACATGAGGAACTTCCATCCAAAGAACCATCCAGACTTCTTGCTTTTTTCAAAGCACTGAAGCTAGATGAGGTACTCTGAATGAGGATCACATTAACGGAAGTACCAAGGAAGGGGGACACAATAGATCTATACAGGTCGCAGTGTACTAATACCCCCCAAGATCATTCATTCATTCATTCGGAAATTAATGGAATTTTATTTTATTGTCCATGGCCTATTATGGTGTCGAATTTAGATACTTTATGTTAGAACATGGAAATTCTTAACGTATTTAATGCATTCTCGTTTAGAATTAGGTGAATTTAAACAAAATAAACATCAAGTTGAGTTTTTTGCAAGCTTGTCGGAAAATGGATGAATTTTTAATATTTTTCTAAACGTTGGAACAATTTTTTCTGTTTTAATGGTACATGGAATGTATTATTGTGAGTTGTAATAATTCAATATACTTTAGACTAATATTGATATCAATTATTGATTTATTGTATTTTGCCATTGTTTAACCGCTTGTTTTAAGTTAAGTGCTGCGTAAACTGTGGAACTTACAGATGTAGGGTATTTTACGAAATACATCTAGAATTAAATATATAATTGAAGCATTACATAATATACAAAGTTTTCCATTTAAAATATTGAAGGTGGTATACACCCAGTTATTTTTAGGAACACTGTGTAAAATATAACTCTTGAAAAAACGTTTCATGTGACCATTCTTTATAAGCTTGTTGGATTTCTGTTAATTTCTTACTCCTGAATTCACACTGTTGCTCTATGAATCTTTCTTGGACTTCAAGTTCGCTCACTATTTTATTAAATGGTTAAATGATTTTTATTGATACTTAAGCCATACTTACACTTAAAAAGCACCTAGAAATCTAAACATAAACAAACTAAAACGAAGAGGACAAGTGATCTCTTACTGGGTAGAAAGCCCCACCAACAGAATAGTCTTGACGGCACTCTTAAATATATTCAAAGGAAGACTTCTGATCGACTGGGGAAGTAGATATATCCAAGGTTAAAAAGTATCCAGGTCTTGTAAAATATGAATGAAAATCATTCTCCAAAGGATAGCATTTAAGATTCAATTTGGACCTAAAAATATAAATGCAAGGAAATATCAGGATCTTATGCTTAACAAAATTAGGCTTACAACTCTCACCATGCAGCATTTCAAATAACAATAACTCTCTTCTGGGCAAAGAAATCTACTGCTCTCAGCCCAATTCCCCCCCCAAAAAACAAAACCATAGTTTAAGTGGCAATATATCAAATAGATTAAAGTTGTTACTCTGTATTAAAGATATTCCTCAGCTTAGGAATTGCAAAGGAACGTTAGCTGATTTTGAATGCCACCTGTTCAATATGTGCACCTCATGATAAAAGTATCGTCCAGGTGAAGGCTTAAAAATTTTGTACACTCAGTATGCTCCGTAACCTGTATTTTAATAATTGAAACATTATTACCAGATCTAAAGAGGATAAAAACAGCCCTATTCATATTCAGTATTAAGCCTTTACCGGCATACGACCTGTCAAACTGATCCATAATACTTCCGACTTAAAGTCGGAGTTCCGCACCAACTCCGTGGTGTCATCCGCAAATATAGTGGCACAGCCTCCGGTGAGGTATTGAGTTATTTCGTTTAAAAACGACAAAAGTAATAATGGCCCCAGCTCAGACCCTTGAGACAGCACCAACAACCACATCATGCATATCTGAAAATTTATCATCGATCCTGACGCAAAACCCTCCGTCAGTAAGGTGTAGGATTTCTATTCACACACCACTAGCATAAAGTTTATTAAGAGAAGAAAGTTGATATTTAGAGCATCAGAAGCTCGTGACAGATCAAAGAATCTCTCATCCGGACCGACTCGAGAAATCTTGCAATCGCAGTCTCCATGGATCTGCCGCGAGAAAGATATGCTGAGCCTTGTTGAGTGTGCTTTAGCTCCGGAAAAAATCGATCACCTTGTTATAAATCAGTCTCTCCAAGATGTGTAGAGTTACCGGCCTATATTTCTTAGGACTTGTAAGGTCTTGGTTTTGGTAAATAGATGATACCATCCCAATTTTTAATTTACGGAGACTTTCCATTTTTATACGTTAAATTAGCTATCAGTTAGTGGTTCAGATATTTCTTTAAGACTTTTTTATGTTTGGCACACACACAAAATGAAAATCCTATACCGCGCAACGAGGGGTGCGTGTGCAGAGAAGACGGTGGACGTCGGACTTGAAGCGCTGTAGATTGTAGTTTTCGGGAAAGATGTTACTCCGAAGTCCATTCCAGAGCGAGGCAGTCCTCCAGATAAAGAAGTCCATAACAGCGACGTTCTGTGATCGCAGCTGAATTGTATGTTGATGAGCACCTTGTGTCTGTTCGCGAGTTTCTGTTTGGCACAACACGGGGTGGAATCATCATTCGAACGCCTTCCGTGGTAGTAACGATAGTAACGAGATAGGTCCGCCACTTTTCTTTGATATGTTCAAGGCTATCGAGGTCTTTAGTCAAATCTGGGTCATCCACAAGACGGACTGCTCTCCTCTGTATGGAATCCAATATCTGAGCAAGTGTTTGGGTGCCGAGCTCCACACATGGGAACAGTACTCCAGAGATTGTCTTATCTGGGCCTTATAGAGCAGTAAGAGCTCATGAGGTGTATACAACTTTTTTGCTCTGTAGAGCGCCCCTAGCTCTTATGCTGCTGCCTTGGAGATTTTTGATGACGTGATTACGCCAAGACATGTTGATTTCTAAGTTGATGTCCAGCAAACTTATGGATGAGGACAGAGTCAGTGTTTGTCGATAAGTCAGGTCCTGTGGTGTTTGCTTTTTTGAAAAGACAGTTGTGCTTGACTCTTTCCTGTGTTAAACTAGGCATTGTTTTCCTCATCCCATTCCACGATGACGTCCATATCTTCGTTGATGATTTTCTCGCTCCAGTTGGATACGAGCAGCGGTCGTTGGAGTCCGCGATATAAATGAGGATATAAGAATGCTGTCGTCTACAAAGCTGTAAATAAGATTGTTTGTCCTGT
This sequence comes from Pissodes strobi, assembly GCA_016904865.1. NCBI lineage: Eukaryota > Metazoa > Arthropoda > Insecta > Coleoptera > Curculionidae > Pissodes > Pissodes strobi. The sequence goes on along the minus strand of MU186273.1, from coordinate 605 downwards.
CTAAGAGATCGTTGATATAGAGCAGGACCAATGTAGGAGATAATATACACCCTTCAGGAACTCCAGCATTGATTGTAATTGATATAATGTCTAATCTGGAACTACTTTTAATCTTGGGATACTTAAAAACATCTATTACCTCAAAACTATCCACATCTCTTCAAACGAAGGCGTTAGGTGTACTTATGGATGGCAATGTACTCACCTGTGAAATATTAGAGATTATCTATTCTTTTTTGATCCTTGTAGTGATGAAAATATTAACCCATCGCCAAAATAAGTGAGATATTTGAGAACAAATGGGCAAAGAGCTTGATTACTAAAAAAAATGGCAATATAATTCAGTGCTTAGCTAGTTGGAAAAAAATTATTTACCTCAAATGTTAGAAATAGTATACATGTAATTCTTCCTTACTGAATTAGAATTACGAGTACTACCTGACAGGTACACATTATCAAATAGCAGTAACAAGTAAGAATTTTCTTCTCAAAATTTGATTATTTAACTAAGGATGTTTCTCAATATTTTAGAATAATCATTGCCAAAATTACGTTCAGACGTCCTCGAAATTTTAGGCAATGTCCTTTTCCAAAATTCTCTAATT
>MU186272.1:80187-93798 GCA_016904865.1 Pissodes strobi | reverse complement strand
AACCTCACCTCTTAACGATTTCATCCGACATTATGAATTTCGGAATTAAATTTAGCATAAGCTTCTGGATGCGATGTAGTTGCATCCTGTTGCCCTGCACTATGTAGGAGTTCTCCGAAACATTGATCAGATTGTTATTGGCCGTTCTGGATATCACAGAGGTTAGAAGAGCCAATTCTTTGAGAGAAGTGGGGGATAATTCTGGATGTCCTGATCTGAGGATGAAATAAGGATATATATTATATAATTTCTTAACTTCATATTAAAGTAACTAAAGTCTATTCGAATTTCATTTACGCCGCATGAAAACAATAGCACGTGCTCGACAACAGCCAAGAGCGGGCCGTTTTGCGTTCCTATTGGTGAATCGGTCATAAATCATTCGATACTCCGCCCAGTTATTTTGACCAGGGTCGAATTCAGTTTTTGCTGTAATTCCCCTGCTTGCAAAAGACGTTTTGTGTAAAGTAATTACAGTGTTTGTTCGAAATAAAAGCTTATACTACTTCGTACGGTGAAGTTATTGACAATTTATTACTTTTTAGATTAGTTTCAGCATTTTTAGTTACACTTTTTTAATTATTTAGTAAAGTACGACCCTGTGCAATTCAGGCATACATGTGCTTTTGTTTACATCAGGCGTAAATGAAATTTGAATAGACTTTAGGAAAATTTGTCCGCCGAAAATGTCACCGCCATATAAACCACTGAGAATTATTAGCTGCTAAAGTTAAAAAAGGAAATATACCTAATTAGGAAAAAATCACTGATATATTTTTTAAGTACCTAATGTTTTAAAATTACTCAGCAGATATTCATCATTACCTATTGCCAAAAGATATATTTTCAAGATCATGTTATTTTAGTATAAAATACTTCCATTAGGAGCACTTCTAACTTTTGAAAAAGTATTAACACATAACAAACTGCTTTGATGCATATGTCGTTCTCGAAGTTCTAGCGCAGTTTAAAGTAAAATCTTCTTTTCGTCTAATATTATAGAGATTCTACTTTAGTGCAATATCTGCAAGTTATTACTATGCGAGTGTGGTACTTAAGCAAGTTAATCTATACATACAGGATGGTTAGTACTTAAAAACCACGCACACCATGACACTTTATAATGGCATAAACTCGGTTTAGTTGTTTCCAATAAACACTAAAATAATCTCCATGGTTAAAACGGTCACCGATTATCATCGAATATAAAAATATTTTATAAAAAAGAGATAAAGCGCATTCACTTTCCGCAGTCGTCACAAGGTAAATTTTCACGCCTAGTTATAAAATATAATTAATTTTTATCTGCGTACGTTGGTAATAATTGTATAGCTTACATAATGCCAATAATCTCATATTATATATATAAAAAAACAAGACTATTTAAATGCACATTTTGGGTTTAAGGTAAATAATTAATTTATTTGCAAACAAAATTGGTTAACATAATAACATAAAAAATATAAAAAATGTAATGCGTATTTTACAGCAAAGTACAGGGTGACGCAAAGAGCATCCCTTCAAAATTAAACGTGTTGGAGTTTCCTTCTTTTATCTGTAAGATGCTTTCTAAGCTATACAAACGTTATACATATTAGGGATTATCAAAAAAAAGTGTGATAAGAAACTCGTAATAATTTTAACAAATAGTTAAACCTAAATATTCTAGAAAGCCATTTAATAAAGAAGACACGAAATATACTTTCCATTAATTATGCTTTGATATTGGGATGGAGAATAGTTCACTAAATTTTACCCTAATCAGCTTCGTCAACCTGTATAATTTCTCCACTAGCACGTCGCAAGAGTAGTCAATGCCTTTCTATAAAGTCAAAGTTTTATCTTTTGACATTAGGAACCGCCTAAAAACCTCATGACCATGTCTGTTAAGATTCCACCATTCTGCCTCTTCATCTCTAAATCGTTTAATTGTCAACGAGATCATTTTTAATTTGTCAGCATTGTCTTCTTTATGACAAAACACTTGGTGATTTATGAATAAGCACTAATGAGATGCCGTATAATTCCATCGATTGTCTCCACATTCAAATGATTTGTGAGAGTATTTGTTTGTATTGTCAAAATCCAAAAGTAACTCACAACTAGCCATAAATTCCAAAGTACTCTTCATATGAAAAATAGTCAGTCACCTTTCCTCCTTATAGAATTGTGGTCATGGCATCATTGACCTACAATCAAGCCGTTCTGTTACAAAGTTTTGCATAAGCTAAAATTTATCTTGCCCTCAGAATATACAAACTAAGAGTACTTTCCCCGAAATGGGATAATGTATACAGATTTTTGTTGCGAAATAGCGCACCAAGCTTCTGGGAGGCTGATTTTGCGATGTTAGCAACGTGGGCATGCCAGGACATATTGATGATGACCGAGACACCCAGTAGTCCGATTTGCGAGGATGAAGGAATGGTCGATCCTACCAGAATGATGTCAGGGCCCGCCGTATTGGCCCTCTTGGTAAACGTGGCTGCTTGGGTCTTTGCTGCATTGAACTGAACCAAATCTCTGTCGCCCTAAGTCATTACACCACATAAATGACAGATAACCTTTGAACAAACACGGAGTTATTGCCAATTTGCCTTTACTTCAAAGATCAATTCTTTCATATTTGTTGATATTGCGGTCAGTAAATAACGACAAAAAACAACGGAAACAAACAAATGTGCATGCCGATATTTAACAATCATTTCATGCTTGTTACAACTTATTTGATATTTCAGGATTTGTATACCTGAAAGTTCTCTATTTTCAAGTTCCATTAATGTTGAATTCCATAATTTGTATGCTTCGTACTATTTTTATGGTTTTTATAAACGGATTAGTACAACACTGGTGAACATTCACCGACCTCTAGCTTCGGGTAGCTGATTAACAGTTTTCTACCAAAATATTTTATACAATTCAAGACTCACAAATTTTCTTAAAGTTGGTGGAATCCATGGATAATAAACAAGAGAGGATGCCGGATGGTTACTTCCCAAGAACGTTAAACTAATAGGATAGTTCCTTCCCGTAAGCGCTGCGTTCACCAAATCCTCTTTCCTCAGCACGGTCGTGAATCGCGTGCGTGACGTAGCCTGACCCACAATTTACCGCTCATTCCCTAGTTTTATTATTAAGTCTCTCATTTTAGTTGCCGTTGCTTTGTAAAATAAAATAGTCGTTTTTGAGCAGTTTCAGCATTTTTAAAGGATTTTTTTTTCATTGTTATATATAGAGAGACGTAAGAATTAGCCAACCAACAGTTAATAATTATTCTTTCACTGGTACATTATCTTTTGCAGGAATCTTCGGAATTAAAATGCCTGAAATATGTGTGCAGTGTATAAATGTAATAACACTTACAAAAATCGCCTGCCAGGTGTTACAGATTTCCTGGATCAAGTGTTATGACCAAAAATTGAGTCAATTTGTGTAGTATGGAAGACAAATTTAATACTAACAAAAGTTGGATTTGTTAGAAGCATTTCCTCGAAACAGATTTCAAACGGGACTTACGAAATGCGATTTTATTCGTATTGAATTATTGATTATCGATATTTTCAAAATTCCGTGGAGTAAATATAACGCTCTACGAATAATCTAATTATTTTATATCTAGAAATCTAGGTATAAAAGGGATATGTCACAACACGTGAAATACGAAAGCCGCCTAATATTACTGGTTAAAAAAAATCTAACTTACGAAGATATAGGGTGTCCCAATTTTGTTCCACGCTACTACAATGTCTACATGGGTTGCAAAAAAAATTAAATACAAAGGTTGTTCCTAGTAAAATGATATTTTTTTAATATTTCTTTAATCGTCAGTTTCTCATATACAGGGTGGTCAAACAAAGTTACATTTTTTTAAAGCACCCTATATTTTATTAAATCTTTGGATTCTATTTAAAATTCTAAGCATATTTGATGTATGATATTATGCCTCTAGAGTTAGTAGTTTCACAGCTATAAACAGTTGAAAATCGGTACTTTTGCTACTTTTCACCTTGGTGGCAAGAAGACCATTAGAGATGGAGTAAAATGAATTTCACATTCCTATCTTAACTTTTCAAGAGCTATCTGACGGTACTAACTGAGAGGTGGTACCATAGGTACCAAATCTGGTACCTCCGTAGGTACCAGCAGTTAGCACCGTCACATAGCTCTTGAAAAGTTAAGATAGGAATGTGAAATTCATTTTGCTCCAACTTTAATGGTCTTCTTGCTACCAAGGTGAAAAGTAGCCAAAGTACCGATTTTCAACTGCTTATATTTGTGAAACTACTAACTCTAGAGGTATAGCATCAGACATCAGATATGCTTAGAATTTTAAGTAGAATCCAAAAAATTAATAAAATATGTGGTGTTTCATTTAAAAAAAATTAACTTTGTTTGACCACCCTGTATATAAAAAGTGACGATTCAAAAAATATAAAAGATCAGGAATAACTTTTGTATTTAATTTTTTTTTCAATCTCCGTGGCTTTCGAGATAAGGTATAGGCCCCTCTTAAAGGGGCCACCCTGTACAACTTTTCTAAAACGAGTCGAGTATTTGAATGATATACCTACATATCTGTGAATTATGATTAGATACCTATTTACTTGTTTTTCTTTTAGAGGTGCCATTAAAAAAATAGTTAAAAGAATACACAAAAACTTTTTAAAAAGAAATCTATAAAATCCAAATCTGCAAGCAATTGAGATGTGAGGCATTCAAAGAAAAAGAATAACGATATCTCAAAAGATTAAGTAATTGGTCCCTATAGTCAAATGTAGGTAGTGATGGCAATACGTTTATTTGCCAAACGGAAGCAACCAATTTATATTGGGTTTGACCAGCGCATGACTAAACTAATATTGTTTGAAATTAAAAAAGATATTAATTAAGGCAAAATTTGAACCGCTACTATACCCACACGTTGTATGTCAGGGGCAGGCAGCAGGGGTGTAATTACTTCGCGAAATCGTGTCACGTAATTTGTTCTAAAATCTTGCGAAATCCAATAAAATTTTGCGAAACCTCGTAAATTCCGTCAAATCAAGTACACATTTGCGAAATCACATCAGAAACATGACAGGTATTTACGCAACTGTGTGATATTTTATATTAAGTGATTACACCCCTGCTGTATGTTACTTATGTTTAGTTTTAATTTATTAATTTCATGTGATATTTATAATAATCCAAATCCAAGTAATCATATATTTTTTTTAATTTAATGTAAGTTTCTAAAACTTTTTGATGAGAAATTTTCATTTCATGTTGTCCCAAATTCCTATGGTTATATTCTTCTGTAAATTTAATGCAAAATATTATCAAAATTAACTGAGTAAAAGGCAAATAAACATAATCAAAAAGGCGAAACCATATAATCTTCTTATACAAATAACGCATAAACTTATTCCCAGTGGGCCAGGTGACGTCACTGGTGCTGAGACGCACGGGCGAGTTTGGCGAACAAATATCGTTGATGTAGCTATCCTATTAGTTTAACATTCTTGGTTATTTCCCATAAGAGCCTATGTTCACTATTTATCGCCCCGTGCCCCGCGGTCCTCCCATCCACATCGTCGTCGTTGTGACGTTGCTGCGCGCGAACGGCCTTAATTTTCGCCATTGCTTTCATTGCTTTTGTTGTGTTTTTAGCTTTTTTACTGATATTTTCGGATGTTTTAAAACCATTGATAGTCGTGTTTTGAACATTGAGAAACTTGATATTTATTATATTTTTCGTTTGATCCTAAAGAAAATCCCATAAATTGAGGATTAAAGCAGATACCAGAGTGTCTGTTTTGTATGAGTATTTTTCAGTGTAGTATTTTTACTGACTTTTTATTAAATAAGGTTGGAACAACTTAAATTAGTTTTAAATGCCTGGTAGGAATAATAAGATTTTACCTAATATTGTAGAGAAGTTGTCAAACTGAGGGTTTTTACACAGTGTGTCACTTGGCTATTTAGGTTTTAAACAATATTTTTAAAAAAGTAGGTATGTTCACGTATATACACTGGAAAGTAATTCTTATTTATACATTGTTTAAGTTCCTTAGATGGTGACCTTGCTTATCACATTAGAATATCATTTTATTAGCATTATCAATGTACACAAGTTATAAAACTATGGCTTTCTTAATTCAATTTTATTTTCCATAATAACTAACCCAAACTAACATTTAGTGCCTTTCGAGAAATTAATATAATCAATGCCTTAATTATGTGATAACCTCCTAAGATTTCTATTCCAGAAGCCCCCAAGACGCTTGGTCCCTTACTGGCGACATCTTCATGGTAAATATAGATGAATGATCTGCCGGTTTACAGTTGTGTATACCAAAAATATTAACTGTTAGCTCTGTTAAATAAAACAAGTCCTGAACTGGAACTTCTGGTAAGTGCACATTTTGCATGTAGTCGAATTATATTATTGTCAAGTCATCACGATTCTTGCACTCATCGGTAAATTCTTTAGTGACATATAAAACTATTTTGCTCTTCTTTTATGTACAGCTAGTTGCTGCTCTTCTAAATGCATCTCCAAGCGAATAATTTTTTATTTTAAGATCTAGTTCTCCACACTTACACCAAGTGTCCCCTTGTGGACGGCCAAAATGTAAATCAAAGTTTTAATGAAAATATTTTACAAAGTAAGAATATTGAATAGTCGATGACGGATATTTTCCTTTGAACAAATCAAACATAAATTTTCATATTGTTGGGGAAATAGAGAATGAAGCACGATCAAAGAAAATTAACAGAGTGAGTGTGGAAATATACTGTGAAAATAGTTGCTTTTTAGACCAAAGAAATGAAATCGAAACAAGAGAAATTATCGTGGAATTAAATAAAGACTCAGCTCCGAATGATGATCAGGTAACAATTAGAGATTTGTTAAACCCCAAAGAAGATTTGCTTCCATTATTGGTTATGCTTATGTACTGAATAGTAGAATTTTTCCTGATGTGTTAAAAGTGTCTAGAATTAGTCCTGTTTATAAGGCTGGTAGTAAAAGTCTAAAAACTATCGGAAATATTCGTTATAAGTATAATCTCAAAGCAAGATAGTTGGGGCTATATTTGTAGATTTGCAAAAAGCTTTTGATGTGGGTTGTCCAGAGATTATGTTAAAAAGTTAGAAAAAATTGGCTTTAGGGGCAACATCATCAGCCTAACTAAAACATATATTGTAGGCACAAAAGTATGTAAAAATTGGTGAATATATATGTGAAATAATACACATGGGGTACCCCAGGGATCAGTTCTGGGTCCTCTGTTATATTCCCTCTATAATCCCAATCTTAAAAATATCAACTTAAGAATTAAGTATTTTATATATGCAGATGACAGAGCACTAGTTACACAGGTACCGATTCTATAAACAAATAAATAAATAGATCAACAACGACCTTAAAGTCTATCTGGATTGGTTATATTGCAATAAACTGAAAATTAATTTAGGTAAAACAAAATATATGCTGCTTAAGGAAAAGAATAAAATTGTTGGCAAACTTAATAATACATCATTGAACAGGTTGAAAAAAAATAAATATTTGGGTTTTGATAGTTGACAATAGGCTTTCCTGGACTAGCCACATTGATTACGTATGCAGCAAGTTACTACCAATGGTATCAGCTATGTTTAGATGTAGATAATACCTTAGGCACAAAAATAAATTAAATGTTTATTACTCCTTTTTTTTATCACGGTTTAGATATTTATTACCTGTTGAATTCAACGAATTTTAATTCTATACAAGTTTTGCAAAATAAAGCTCTAAGAATTCTATTTAATAATGATAGGTTGACTCATACAGATTTGCTTTACAATGAAATTAGAATTACAAAAATGAATAAAATCCTAGAGCTCGAGCAGTGTAAACTAATGTTCAAAATTATTAATAATAGAGAGATCAAATATATATAAACATTTTATTTACAAATTAAATAAAGGAATATACAACTAGAGCATAGAATAACATATGTCAGATCGTCACAAATACTAACATAGGCTTAAATAACCCAATTGTAAAAGCATCTAAATCCTAATGATATGAAAAACATTAAAACTTATAACAGATTTTTTAAACAAAAATATTTCTAGATATTAGGTAGATAAAATTCAGCACATTGTTTTTATGTAGCTATTCTCGAGTCCAGTGTTTGTATACATTGTTTAGAGAATTTACTGTTACTTCTCTGTATGTATTTACTAAATGTTGTAAATAAAGTGATTAAAAAAAACTAAAGGAATCTACCGATTAGTGCAAGAATCGTGATGACTTGGCAGTAATACAATTCGACTACATGCAGAATGTACACTTACGAGAAGTTCCAGTTCAGGGCTTGTTTTATTTAACACAGCTAACAGTTAATATTTTTGGTATACACAACTGTAAGACCGGCAAACCATTAGTCTATATTTACCATGAAGGTATCGGCAGTAAGAGACCAAGCATCTTGGAAGTTTCTGGATTTTTTTTAAGAGGTTATCACTATCACATAATTAAAGCATTGATTACCATATAATTAAGGCATTGCTTATATTGTGATATTGGTAGATTTTGTTGCTGTAATGAGTATCCTTTAAAGAAAATTATTCAATATGCTAGGTGCGTCAAGTTGGTCCCCATTCGAATTTACGAAAAAAATTGGTAACCACCTAATGTGCTTAAAGTGTGCTTTGCTATGCCGTTTCTATACTAGAGTTATAGGATAAAAAAAGATGGGTGGCTAACTTGACGCTCAGCCGGCTCAGCCCCCCAATATTTTGGAAATCAGACCATACAAAAATTAATTGTGATTCTATCGGCAGTGTGCTGAACTGTGCTGGCTTAGGTTTTTCTAAAAATTTCAATTTTCGGCCATTTTCTGATGGAAAGCAGACCACAAAAAATGGATTGTGATTCAACCTGCAGATGATATCTTGAACTGTGCCGTTTCGATACCAAAGTTATAGGCAAAAAAGATGAGGGGCTAGTTGGCCTCCCCACAATCGAATTTCCTGAATAATTTGTAACCACTTACTGTGCTTAAAGTGTGCTTTACTGTGCCGATAATATTTTGAACCGTGCCGTTTCGATACCAAAGTTATAGGAAAAAATAGATGGGGCTAACTTGATGCTTAGCCCCCCAAAATTTTGGAAATCAGATCATACAAAAATGAATTGTAATTTAATCGGCAGTGTGCTGAACTGTGATGGAATAGTGTTTTCTTAAAATTCAAATTTTCGACCATTTTCTGATAAAAACCTAATGGGCGGCTAACTTGACGCTCAGTCCCCTCCCCCCACAATATTTTGGAAATCAGTCCATACAAAAATTAATTGATTTTATCGGCAGTGTGCTGAACTGTGCTGGCTTAGGTTTTTCACAAAATTTCAATTATCTTGTCTTTACATTAAAATTTATAGTTTACAAAGACCATACAAACACTTCTACAGCAATTTGTGTAACTAGTTGATGAGTAGGTATTGAGATGCCAGGGCTGGGACAACGCCCTACCCGGGGCGTCCTTTAAGGGTTTCGTCCCTCATTCTAGGGTTTCGCCCATAATTTTAGTAGTTATTCTTTTCATATCTTTGGAAAAAGGCGTCATTCACCGGCGGTCTCCTCTTATGGCTTTGCCTTCCCTCGGGAGACTCATTTTTTACCTATTCGGAAAAGGGAGCATCCGGGGGTGAAGCCCTAAATTGGGGCTCCTTGAGGCCCAAAGCCCTGAAATGGGGCCCCTAGTACGGGGCCCATTTTTCACAGATTTTTAAAATGGGACCCTCGGGGGGCGAAGCTGTTGAATGAGGTCCCCGGTGTGGGAGCCACATATTTGACACATTTGGAAAAGGAGCTCCCCCCTGGGGCGAAGCTAAAATGGGGCCCCAGGGGGCGAAACCCTAGAATTTTTTACAGATTTAGGAATGGAGCCCCCGGGGGAAAGCCCTAAAATTGGGCCTCAAAGGGGGGCCCCTGGTATGAAAGTCCCATTTTCTACAGTTTTGCAAAAGGGGCTCCGGGGGGTGAAGCCCTAAAATTGGGCCCCCTTTTTTAGAGATCTGAGAATGGGACCTCTGAGGGCGAAGCTCTAAAACGGAGACGAAGCCCTTTAATCTAAATACCCGAATAAGCGTGTGAAAAGTTCAGTTTTCAAGAGCAGTTCTTAGTGCGTTTTTGTCTATTTTCAGGGCAGTCGTAGAAAAAATATATTTAATAACTTAATTTAATTTGAATAAATAAATTATTCTAAATCGTCTTCCTTCATTCTAATATTCTCATGTTTACGCTTTCATAACCTACGAAGTTTTAGTATTATGCTGAATACACACAAAATTGAATATCGAACTTACCTTTTTTTCAGTCGAATCGATGAATATTCTCATATGACAACGTATTATCTGCATAAGTAATCATATTGCACTAAAATCAACAATTTTTCTTGAATTTTCACTCGTTTCCCAAGTACTTGACGTGTTACGTATCTAAGAAATTCGCCACATTTGTACCACCATATGTCGCGTCGTGTAACGCCCATAGCGAATAGAAGTCCTTTTGTATTAAATTTTGCATGATATACAAAGATTGTTTCATTACTATGTTTCGTACATGCACACAGCCTTTACTCTTCATTTAAATAAAAAGTAGATCATCTCTCATGGCTCTCTACTTATCTAAGTTTTATAAATAGACCGCAAATCCCATTCATACTTTAACTAAATCTACAAAGATCGTTTTTTGATATCAAAAGTAATTTTAATAAAATTAGTTTGGTCAACAATTATTCAGGCTTTAAAGTTATAATGACTTGAACCTCAATGAGCCTAAAGTGCGAAAATAATTTAAAAATATTGCATACATATAATCACCTCACAATTGATAAATATTCGATTACCTTAATACGATTATGTTACTCGTCAAAGCTCCTGTAGATCGTTATAATTGATTTAATTATAACTGCAGTTTTATTCTAATTAAACGCGGGAAAAAACATCTACATGTAAGAATACATAGACTTAACTTACACATTTTATCATAAAATTATTGACATACATTCGGATACCTTTTTGAAATTGTGTTCATTATAATTTTGAAAAAAAAAACATTTGCTGATTGTCTAATTTGTGGTTTTGTCTAAGTCTCATTGGGCAATGTGTATACAGCTTCTCTAATATTAAATGTTTATTAGCTACAAAACCTCAAATTACAGCTGACCCTAACAGCAGTTTGTATTCTGATATCATACAATATATTTTTATCCCTTCTAAAAATGTGCAAATCTACCATCAGTAATGCGGATAGTGAATAGAACTTATTTTAGATCATATCAGTGCCGCAACTAGAGCCCTAGGCAAATACAGGTTTTGGTTTAGCATTGCTTTTATTTATTAAAGAATGGCCAGAGAGGAAGTCGAAATCTTCATTTATGACTTTTACATTTTTAAACCGCCACTCAATTTGGTTATAAATATTATCTAAAACTTCTAGGAAATTAATTTTGAAATTGTCGTTTTCTGAAAACCGGTTTCCCTCGTCTTCTGCTTCATAGGAAAATATCCTTTTAATTCTAATTTTCCTTTTAGCAACAAACTCGGGTAATATGTTTAGAGTGTTGCAAATGTCTTTAGCCCTTTCATAAATATTTTCAAACTCAGAAACTCTAAATTTAAACAAATCGTCTTTTAAACCCTTAAGGAGCACACTGGCTGTTGACAAAATTATGTCCTGTTGCTGAAGAGCAATATTAACTTTGTCTATTTTATCCAGAACATGCCTCCATAACGTAAGGTAACAAATAAATTTATAATCAATTTGCTTGATAAATGACTTAGCAGACGAAACACTTTCTTCATTTGCCTGCAGTTCTATAATTGCTTTAAACGCATTTATGACATTGGGTAGTTCATTATACAACGCACCTATAGCCTGGTTTTTGGCGAACCTAGTGTCACTACTAGCCTTTAATGTTATTTTAACATGTTGTTTTAATATATCCCAACGACCAGTTGACCCAGAAAAAAATACAAAAATAATTTGGACCGTCCAAAAAAATGTAATCATTTTGGAAGACATTTTTACTGCATTAACCCCTACTAAATTTAATGTGTGTGCCGCACATGGAACAAATATAGCCAGGTCGTTCTTTTCAATTATTCTAGCTTTAACTCCTTTGTATTTACCGGCCATATTTGCTCGATTATCATAGCACTGACCCCTACAATTTTGAATGTCTAAACCATCCGACTCAAGTTTGTGTAAAATTTCGGTAGCCAAACCAGATCCAGTTTTTTCGGTCGTATCAATAAAATCTAAAAACCTTTCCGTGATTACACACTTATTTCCCTCTGCTACAATAACATAGCGAATAACTTGGGGCATTTGTTCATTATGCGATATATCTGGTGTACAGTCAAAGGATATTGAGTAGTATTTAGCACATTGAATTTCTTGTACTATATTCTTCCTAACTGCACTCGCGATCAGAACTATAATTTCGTTTTGAATTTTCCAAGAGAAGTACGAAATCTTCTGAGTGCGAGACAGCTTTAATGACTGAATATGACGTTTTATTTCTGCGTCGTATTTAGATACAAGTTTATCGCGTCTAGGAAAATTCCGGCACCTTTGCATCCGATTTTATTGGAGGTACCTCTTAAACCTAAAATGTTTTTTACGCAAAATAAAATAGCGTCTATGATTACTTTGATCACATGCCTCCATTTTTCCCTTTCGTTTTGAATCTCATTCTGAAGGTGCTGATCAATTAACTTCCCGGTTCTGAAGCGATTTTCTAGCTCTTTCCATTCCATGAACGATGTACGATGTACTTGGCTGTTTTCATGCTCGAGAATTTTGGGGTTTAATTTTTTCCAGTTGGAAAATCCAACCGTATGGGTAGCAATTTTTGGCTTTCGTTGCGTCTGTTTTCCAAAAACCACGCAAGGAATAAACAGAACCGGTAGTGCGGCTATACATTAATGATAGCCCTTAAAAAACCAACTTTTAGAAAAACACCTGGGATCACTATTTATTGTATTCGTGTAATCAGCTGTTATATCTTGTTCAGGTCCATGTTTGACAATCAAATTAATAAAATTGGGATGGTATGGATATTTCCACGATGCTGGATCACTGAAACACACCTCAAGCTTGTCTTGCAGCATTGGATTCTCCTCCAATTTTTTAAATTCTCCCGATACTTCCCAGGGTTCATTGTCCTCAGACGCAGAATGAATTTTTTCATATAGTTTATTTTCCTCAACGGAACTAGAGCTGGAAGTGCTTGGTCCAGGATCAAGGTCTTCATTACCAGGTATTTGAGCCTGAGTAACAACTTTTGATGAACTTGGTGCTGTAGTGCAAGTCTGGGAGCCATAATCGTTAGTGGACGTACTGTTTTTTGCCGTTATCTTTTTCCAATATTGAGCTAGCTTTACGTTTTCCGCCTGCGTCCTTTCTTTTAATTTACGGTAGTATGATCCTGGTTTTTTATTACTCATCTAATCAATATTTAAGTATCGATAGATGTTACACCTAGAAGAAAGTACAAACTAAGAAATGAGCTAATCGACCAAATTTTTTTATGTTCTGCCGTCCAAAATTAAAAAGCAGTATCTACAGAAACAGT
>MU186272.1:56915-70187 GCA_016904865.1 Pissodes strobi | reverse complement strand
CCCCCCCCCCCCAAGTTGCGGCACTGGATCATATATTTTATGTGGATCACACTATAAAAACAAAAATAATGGTATGCAATTTTGAAATTAATTTAAAATTCACCTGAGAACAAGCTCTACGACATCCAGATGGCTGAACAGGAAATACATAATTTGAACTATAGCGGATTGGTTTTCTGTCCCAAGGGTGGTTAGGATAGCATTGCAAACGTCCAGCGTGGGCAAAAAGATTTGCAGGTATTGCTGCTCTGGAGGTGGTAAAAATTCCTCAAGCGGATCCTCGCCTTGCCAGGCCTTGGATATCTCTGGGTGAGAGCTGTAGACAGTCATATTGCTGAACACACTGAGCAGTTTTTGTTCCACTACCATTTCCGCGCCCATTTTGGAACCTGGATAAACATAATAATTATGTGATTTACATTCAATAAATGATTAGCATAATTGGAATCGTCTTTTTTTATTTTATAACTCCTTTTGAACTTTTGTCCTCTTATAAAAAGCTCTAATGTTTTTTTGGACAAAACCAACAATTTGTAATACTTGGTAAATATTTGGTTTAACTATTGCTAATTTATTGTTCTTAATGTATTTTCTAAGAGCATTACTAGTGCGAAACGATATTTTGGACTTTTTTATATATACAAATTATATACAGTGTGTCCCAGATTTGGCTTACATGTATTGCAATCTCGGAAACTATTCGAGCTTCAGTGTTGGTTAAATTAGGAAAGTTTTAGTCAATTTAATTTCAAATTTAAATCTGCCTTAAGAATTTATTTATCTCTTATGGTTTTGGAGATAATTAAGAAAAACCAAAATGGTGCATTTTTAGCTTTTGCCCGTAGCTCGTAAACGACTGCTCTTATGCTTTTATGATTAATAAATACATTATTAGGACACTTTTATAAGAGGAATGTAATTCAAGTAAAAATATTTTTTCTTCAAACGTCAGTAAATCCGTCATTACTCGACTGTGTAGGCGGCAGTGAAGTTTCGTTTTTCCTCCGCCGGAGCTTTACTTTTCACTTTTCCGCCGGCGGAGGTAAAAGTGTTATCATAGCAACATAGATACAATACAAACAAACATCAAAATAAGCGTCAACAACTTAAGAGTTATTAAACTAAAATTTGTATTTATCACTCAATGTGTGACTGCATTTCTAAAAATCACTATTTTAGGAACAAATTGGTTATTATTTAATCGAACTTACCCAATAACTGCTTATCAATACGCAATTAAAACGCAATCGAACACGCAATTTTAAAAATATAATTATTCTTGACAGTGTCCACTGACAGCTTTATGTTACATTACTATAGCAACAACCTGAGCCTATTCACCGACACCGCACCGGTCTAAGCCGCCTTGCGAACCCACTTATCTTTAATAATAGTAATTATTACTATTAAAAAGAGACTTTTTGCATTAATTTGTCGACATTTGAAGAAAAAACAGCATATTTTATTTGGAGGAAAAGTTACTTTTCATGGCTTGCTCTCTATTACCAGCCTCACTCCATTCGGCTGTTAAACACGAGCGCGCCATGAAAAGTATTACTTTTCCTCCATATAAAATAATATACTATTTCTAACTTCATGTGTTTTCGAGATATTTACACAAACTTTGTTTTTCATACGGGCGCCATATTTGACTTTTGAAGTTTTGAAAAGAGCTTCTTAAGAACTTTTCAATGATCTATCACAAGTCTAGGTTGATATCTTCCTAAAGCTCTGAAAAACAAAATTATTGTTTTTTTGACAGTATACGTGTTCGCCATTATGAAACAAAAGCCGTTCGGAATGCCACCTGTTATCAATCCATAATAATCGAGTTTTGTTTATTATGTGATTTATTTTTTATTTTTATTCGTTCATAAGCTCTTCTGAACTAACTACTTAGTATGACTAAGTTTAAATAAAAAAACAATTGGGCCATGATAGGATTTTATTTTAAAGCTAACAGAAATACAGAAGATGCAGCACATACATGAAAATACCAATTTCCGGAATGATATCAATAAAACCAGGGACATTTAGCATTCTTAGTTAAGTCCTTGTTAGCTTACGACTCTTTTATGAAACCGAAACCCAAATTTATACAAAAAATAATAAAGAAAGAAATGCGACGTTTATTTGTAATAATTATGACAACACTTAATATTATCTTACACGAATCAAATACAACTGTAGAACGAAAATTTACAAGTAAACAAAAAAAAAAACAAAATCACAACACATGTCTCCCACCATTTTCCACACTTTTCCAACACTTTACGAGTTACTCTTCGTAAGGTGTTTCGGTTTATTGTAGCAAACACTTCCCTTACCCTATCTTGTAATTCCTATCGAGTCTCGGGTGGAGAAAACTCGTAAACCTCATTTTTCGCGTATCCCAATAAGTAAAAATCGGGGGGTGTGATGCCCGGTGATCTGGCCGGCCAAGCAATGGGCGCCCATTATCGGAGATAATATTGTTACCAAAATAATTCTAAGGACCTCCATCACCTCCCTGGTACTGTGGGCCGGACAGCCATCTTGCTGGAACCACAAATCATGGATTTCATTTGGCGGAACTGCATTTCTAATTGCTGGTAAAATCTGTTTCTGCAAGAGTAGTAGCAAATACGTATTTCCACATAAATTTTCACCAAAAATAAACGGTCCAATCAAAGGGTTGTCTAAAACACAAAAATAAACGTTTTATTTTATTGTGAGACGTAATTTAAAGCTACATTTTAAATTACCTATAATGCCACACCAAACATTAGAGCCAAACCTTGTTTGTAGCCGTCTTTCTTCTAAATGACGTGGATTTTCTGTATCCCAGCCATGATGATTGTGTTTGTTGAAAATTCCGCAATTTATGAACCGGGTTTCATCTGTCCAAAGAACTTTGGATTGATCATTGAGTGCCCGTTGACATTTTTTGATAAGCCATTGGCTAAATGTGATTCGTCTATTGAAATCATTTCCCTGAAAACCCTGGACAATACGTGGTTTGTACGGATGAAAGCGGTGTTTTTTAAAACCCGATGCAAAGTTGATTTTGGAATCTTCCACTTTCTCACCGATGTAGTGGGATCATCCCTGACGTTTTCTATTATAGTACCGTCTCTTGCTTCATTATTTTTTGTATAAATTTTGGGTTTCGGCTTCACAAAAGATCCATAAGCTAACAAGTTCCTAGCTAAGAATCTAAAATCTCTGGTTGGGTTGATGCCGCTCCGGAAATTGTTCTTCGTATGCATGTGCTGCAGCTTCTGTCTTTCTGTTAGCTTTAAAATAAAATTCTAGCATATCCAAGCTTTCTTCGTTGGAATAATTAACAGCCATTGTAAATACTTGAAATCAAGATAAAGGTTAAACACTTTTTTGGTTTTTAGAGCTTAAGGAAGATAAAAATCTAGACTTGTCACACATCATTAAAAAGCTCTTGAGGAGCTGTTTCCAAAAATTTAAAAATCCAATATGGCGTCCGTATGAAAAACAAAAGTTTGTGTCAATATCTCGAAAACAAATCAAGCTAGATAAATATTTTTACTTGAATTAAATTCCTCTTATAAAAGTGCCCCGATAATGTATTAATCATAAAAGCATAAGAACAGTCGTTTACGAGCTACGAGCAAGTTAAAAATGCACCATTTTGGTTTTTCTTAATTATCTCAAAAACCATAAGAGATAAATAAAATCTTAAGGCAGATTTGAATTTGAAATTAAATTGTCTAAATCTTCCCTAACCTAACCCTCCTTAACCAACACTGTAGCTCTAATAGTTTCAGAGATAGCAGTAAGCCAAATCTGGGATACACTGTATGCCGCTATTTTATGCGAATAAGAGTGGTTGGACAAATTGTGTATATGTCCGTGTATGAAGAATTATGCAAAATTTAAAATCATGTCTATTATTTTTATTGGTAAAGCTCTCTTTATGCCTGTGCATAAAAGCCACTGCCGGGTCTTAAAAAAAAACTTTTCAAGGTTTCCAATATATGTCCGCTCAAAGTCAGAGGAGGAGATTGGGTTAAGCATATGGCTTCATGAGGTCTGCCACTGTCTAGTCTTAACATTAGAAGATTATTCATATTAGGGGCTCCTGCGGCTGACTTGTCATCGCCTAGGGCGTACCAAAAATTATTTTATTCTCTAAGAAATCTACTATCCTGAGACATTTTTAAGATATAAGATTTGTTTCCTAGAAAGGTTGTACCATGGAATGCTAAATCGTTTAGAGGCGACTACTCTTTACGGGACCGGGTTAGACGTTACCCCGAAAACTGATCTTACTGTCGATTCCCAAGAACAAAGGTGGACCCACCAATACCTTTGTGACAGCAGTCCCCACAGAACGTCTGGCCGCCGCAGGTTGAATCAATTCAAAATAAGGGAGTGGGTAAAGTTTTTGGACAGACAATATAAATAAAGCTTTTTTATTGGCTGATTATATTCTAAATATATTATAATTCTATAATAACAAGAAATTTAAAAATATAATTATAAGTAGGAAAGCAAGTAACTAAACAACATTTATAATGACATACAAATATAGGTCCGAAACTAGTTATAAAATAATTCAACAAGTCAAATTTTTCTCAGTAATCGTTAGAATAAAAATACGTTAAGCCTATAACAGTTAAGATAAATAAAAATAGTTCATCAAAACCAATATTCTTCTGATTTATTTGTTACTGTCTCTAATCTTCAAGTAATGGTAAATATAAGTAAACAAGAAAGCAGTATTTTCCAAATTTCCTCGTAAAATTTCATAAGCTGGCGTTTTCCCATTAGCTTTTTTTTGGGAAGTATATTCTTCCCAAAAATCATGTTGCCGTCGTTCAAATGGTGAAACACTATACGAATTGCGATTTATTGAATAAAATTAAAAAAAAAATTAATTAGAATAAATTAAATTCAATAAACTGACAGATTTTAATTTCGGAAAGTACATTTATTTTATACATTTTCTAAAATAATTTTTCGACGTGTCGTTACCCAACTCTGCCTGTATATATGGCTACAAGTTTACTCAAAAATTAATTTTTTAAACGATTAAAATTTTTAGCTTAATATTAATTCACTTGGAAGGGCCGAAACGTTTTCAAACAACTCGTAACGTTTAGGAGGGAGCAATTCTCTTTTTAAGTCAGCTATGCTTTGATCGTCAGTTATAGATTAGATTCAGTATAACAAGTTCTATGAGAGTACCAGAAGGACTTAAGAAGGAGGGATTGTTGGTACTGGTCGGTAGTAAGTCAGAAGCCAATTATTTTTGGCATAACTGATTATTTGTTTTTTTCTCCAATGCGCAATTAACTTAGAAAGCGGATCCTCTATAGAGCGAAACTTATACAAACTAGGGCACATTGTGTCATCCCCCAGTAGTTAGCAGTTTAGCCTGAAAGCCCAATCCTTTTCAGAAACGATACCTTCTGTAATCTGATGTCCAATACATTTTGGGAGTCAATGCACCGGGTGTTCAAATAAGAATGCTCGCCGGCGATATCTCAAGAAGTAGGCATCGCATAACTTCAGGAAAAAAATAATTATAGTAAAATTCTCCCAAAAAAATCACTGGAAATTATTTTTAAGTTCCTAACTCCATCGCTAGGGGGCGTTTTTGCCATGCAAATGTAAATAAAGATAAAAATTATAGATAAAAATGTATTTTTATCAAAAATATGATTTTCGGATTCTCCAGTAAATTCTGCTTATCTTTCATTTATTGCTTTTTTATTAAGTGTCATCGAACAAGTGGAGGGGGAAACAAACATATTTAAATACAAAAATCATACAACTTTCGTTCGGTTTCACCGATTTTGACAAACCTGGTCTCGTTTGGAAGGGCACATCCTACTCAATGTAAACTATAATAAATCGGACAATTTTAATTGCTAGTCCTTCCGCTAGATGGCGTTATTTGAAAAATCATTCAACTTTTAGGTTTTCTGTCTTTTTCTAAATGGAACTATATAGCTTTATATATTGAGAAAAGAGGATATAATAATCTAAAAACTAGCGAAAACCGCACTTTGATATCTTTATAAGATTTAAACGGGAAATAGAGTTTAGAGAGTTTATTAGTTATTTTTACGGGAACAGCTACAAGCCACCATTTTATTTTCTAAGCGGATCGAACTAGAAAACAAAAATTGGAAACGGGATAAAAAGAGCTTCATTTAATACTATGTTTAGGAGCAAAATTTTAAAGATTGTAACGGAATATATGCTTATTCTACACTAAAATTTCGGTTCAATTGTAAATGATTTTCGATATTTAATATTTAAGTCGCCAGTGACATCTATTCACGAATGGGTTTATTACACCTACGCTACATTCAAATTTCGGTTCAATTGCAAGCGATTTTCGATATTTAATGTTTAAGTCGACAGTGACATCTATTCACGAATGGGTTTATTTCGTGCAAGAAACGATTTTAGAAGCACTAGTACGCAATTTTGTATCTATAATTTGTGAATTTATTTTACTATAGATTACTATATTTAATATCGGGTATTTCTATTGCTTGACGCGACGTGGTTTATAGTAGTAATCACATATTATAAATTAGCCAATAACAATCGGCAAGCATAATTTGTCCAACGTCTTGAATTTTGAATGCGAGATCGTTTATCTTGTGTCGAGACGCCGACGGGTGAGTGTTAATTTTTTAATCTTGAAATATTTAATTCATCTTGCAATATATTTAACTAATTCTTTCATTTTTAAATGCATAAATAATAATTGTTTCTGATTCGCTTAGTCGTATTTGACTTAAGCAAGAATTTAGCATTTTTATATTACACTTTGAATTAGCTTACATTTTCAATATTTTTAAATTATTGTCGTGACCTTTTGGGTAAGAATACCGATTTATTGGTGAATATTTGCGTCTCTCATTAATCAAATTCATGTAATTTGAAAGAGGCTTAGTCCAAATTTACGGAGAACGTAATTATTTCATCGTTTAGTGGTCACGCACATTATTTTACGTATTTTCATTCAAATTGAACAGTATTATTTAGGTAAATTCTCAGTGTAAATTCTATATATTCCTGCAAAGATAGTAAACTGAATTTTCAGTAGAATTTATCCGAATTTTCCCTCATAGTATTGCTGCTTTTAATATTTTTTCTTTTCAGGCTTATTTAATTAAATTTTCAGTTTATTTGTTACAAGTATATAACTATTAGCACTCACCCTGTCTAGTCTCAACCCTGATGTACCGACACTACTTTGCATTTATGAGAGGTTAATCTCACATATGTAAATTTATCTGGTTTTGTATCTTTTATCCAAATCTCTATCTCGATGCGAGATAGTGATTACATTATCTTTATCTTTAATTTAATTGAGGCGCAATTGCGCTCAGTTTTCGTTTCTGTGCCAAGCGCCTAAGTAAAGTCATAGTACTTACTTAATTTGAGTCATAAGACTCGTTGTTAGAGGTTGTACCTCTATTTCTCTACCTATTATTAAATTTAAAGTTACCTTTTATTTAAATTTACCGAGAGTCACTGGAATGGAACGTTATTCCATTATTTTCTTTTGAATTTCATATTTTAAAGTAAAGGATATCTTGAGTAACAGTAGTTATTTATAATTTTTGCTCAACTTAACATTGTAATTCAAGTTTCTGATTATATCTGCTTTAACCAGTAAATTTTAAATTTGTTGATTGCATCCTCATGTGTTTAACAGTGTCACTGATGTTCACATGATATTTGCTTGAATATTATTTAATTAGCAATATACATTGGTCTAAGACTAGTTTATTTCTCTTTTTATGTTATCAATCTGCACAACTGATCAAAGGAAACACGTCGCTGTGCCAAGCAGTAGAAGGGAATCAATACATCGTGAACCAATAAGTCCACGATAAACCCAACAGATACTAACAGGCAGAAGCGGTTACAGTGGAGGTCCCAATACCATCGCATGGTTACAGAATAATTGGACGAAGTTAAGTATCGGTCAGTCAGAAGATACACATATTGTAAAGACCAACTGTATTTATTTATTTTTTAATCTGTCACAATTAATTTTTTAATCATTCACATAATTTTAATTTTCATTACTAAATCAATTTCATCAATTATACTTGTAATTTAATTATACCGATAAACTCCATTTCAAATGATTCCATCAATCATATTTGTAATTTAGAGGTCTGTGAGACCTTGCGAATTATAAGGACAAATTTCTGATATTTTTATCTCTACATTTAAGTATTCATATTCAGTTCGCATTGTCTCTAGGAACTCTGGCGCCCAAAAAAAATCACTGCTAGTAAAAGAAAGACGACCTACCCCATGAAAAAAATAAAAACGAACATCATTTACTAAAAAAAAAAACTTCTTATTGAACAACTAGTGTTTCATTACAAAATGGCACCCAACGCCATACATAATTAATCAATTAATATTTTGCTAACTTTCGCTACAAATTAGCGCCCAACTAAATATATCGTTACAAGATTGGTCAGGGCCTTTCGGAAAACAAAGTTGTAAGTTAAAAATTGGAAAAAATAAATTCTAGTATGATAAATGTTTTGATATTTGTTAAATGTGTTTTAAGAAACCCTCTACTAGATAAAATATAATTAAATAAAAAGGAGAAACGGCTTAAAAATTGGGTAAAAAAGCATCCTGTTATTTTTATTTACATACTTAAGATATGAACGTTTTATGTTGTAAGTAAAATCACACAAAAGAACCATCAGATAACAAAATAAAAAATATTTTAATTGATTCAATATTGACCCATACTTATATTGTTTACCTTAGGTATATTGCAAATAAATTCAACTTTATTAATGCCTCCCTAAATGTTCAAAATATTTCCCATCATTTTCTATACACTGTAGGAGTCTTTCACGAGTAGGAAATACGGCAGTTTCAATTTCTGCTCTTGAGATACTATTAATGGCAGTTCTAATTATGTGGATCATATTTTCTCAAGTAGTAGGGCGAGTGGTAAAAACTAAATCTTTCACCCTTCCCCACAGGTAATAGTCGAGACACGTGAGGTCGGGTGACCTAGCTGGCCATGGGAAGATGCTTCCTCTTCCATCAACTTTTACTTGACAAGTTATCACGCTATGGTATCAGAGGGCTTCCCCTGAATATTTTAAGTTCTTACTTAACATCCAGAACTCAGGGTTTTACTTTGGATAGTGAGATATCTGTAGTATCCCCTGTGGAGAGTGGCCAGGGATCTGTCTTGGGGCCTATACTATTTTTAGTGTATATTAATGATCTGTTTGCATACCTTTTACCTGGTAAGAGTGTCTGCTATGCGGATGATACATTTGCGTGCAGAGCTAAGTCTCGGGAGAGTATGAGGAGTGGAATGAATGAGAGTAAAATTAGAGTTGAGAGTTGGTTTACCCAAAATTGTTTAAAACTTAATAATGATAAGACTCAGGAAATAATTTTTTCTACCACAACTGGTACTGCCTGTGGCCATAGTGTTAATGGCCTGGGACTGCACTTAGATGATGATCTGAATTGGAGTGCACATGTCATCCATGGGTAGGCTCTCGTCCTCGCTTTTTTTGATCAGAAAGCTGAGGGTAATGGTGAGCAGTCATTCACTTTTGACTGTTTACTATTCTTTGTTCCATTCTCACATATCATATGGAGTTGTCTTGTGCGGTCAGTCTTCCTATGCTTCATCTATATTTAGAATGCAGAAGAAGGCTGTCCGCTTGGTTGCTGGTGCTAGTTTTCGGGACCATTGTAAACCACACTTTAACAATTTGAAAATAATGACATTACCGTCATTGTACATATTTCACCAACTTTTGGATATCCATAAAAATAAATATAAATTTAAGTTAAATTCGTCGTATCACGATTATAAAACCCGTTCGGCAGAACTAATGAGACCACCAAGGTATTGATTAAATAAATCGTCACAAAATTCTTTACAACTTCATTTTTATAACCCCCTCCCAGTGTTGGTTATAAGCTCATATTAAAGGCTACCTCATAAAACACACGTTTTACTCCGTTAATGAGTACATGGATGCAATCTCGAGTCCGGAATTGAATGTGCTTCTTGACTGAATACTTTTTTTATTATTAATTTTTAAAATTAATTGTATTGTTTTTGTACCATAAACCAAAGAACTTAAACTTTGTCTTACAATCTAGGTAATTCGTCCTTTACATACTATATGTGTTAGGTTAGATTAGTCTTAAGTACATTTTATTGTTGTTAGTTTCTAAGGACTATGTTGACCTGGTGCAATTGTATTTCTACAAAACGTAGTCAAATAAACTACCTACCTATCTATCTATCTATCTATCTATCTTTTTTTTTCTTGTCGGGCGACGTAGGAACAGCACGCTGATCACAAGTGGCCCCCCGCGAATATAGGTCATCACCCTGGTACCGCTTTCGCATTCCTTTCCCTACTTCCCCCGTCCTCTTACGAGATTAGGGGTTCAGGAGCCTCTCTCCTAGCTTGCTTCTTTGGTATGTTCGCTGTCCTTTTAAGTCCTTTCTTCTCTCTCTTTGGTTTCTATGATCCCACGGATTACTCTATATACATTCTGCCACGAATCCTGTGATGGTGTTAGTTCATTTATTATGTTGTCTGCATGAAGGTATAATCCTGTGCTTTGCGTATATTCTGCTCGAAGCTCATTGCATCTTGGGCACACAAAAAGCGTATGTTCTACGTCGTCCGTTCGCTTGCAATATATGCAGTTTACACAATCCACAATGCCTTTCTCATATAGATACTTCCTAAAACAACCGTGTCCAGATAGCGCCTGCGTGAGAAAATAGTCCACTTCTCCATGTGTTCTATCTATCCATGTTTCGATGACTGGTATTAATCTTTTTGTCCACCGTCCTTTCTGTGTTGTTGCCCATTTATCCTGCCATACTGCAAGCATCCTTCGCTTTGCGACACTAGCATCCACCCCGTTGTACCTGTCTACCCTCTCGTTTATTTGAAATTCCATAGGTGGTATTCCTGCAATTACACCAATTGCCTCAGTTGAGACGGTGCGATATCCACTGCATATTCTTAGACACACCAGTCTTTGTAATCGTGCTAGCCTAAGGAGTAGCTTTTTATTCCTTGTCACAGCAGCCCAGGCCGGCGCAGCGTAGAGCTTCTGGGAGTGCACCACACCAGCCATTACCTTTCTTTTAGATGCCCTGGGTCCCCCTATGTTCGGCATGAGGGAGGCTAAGACGCTTATAGTTTTCTCTACCTTATCGGACATTCTCCTGATATGTTCGGCAAACGTGAGTTTTGTGTCCAGCCACACCCCCAGATATTTCAAAGCCTTGCCGGGCCTGATCACAGTTCCCTGCACGTTAAAGCTGACTGGCTGCATCTTACGTTTTGTAGTAAGTAGGACAGCTTCCGACTTTTCTGACGCCAGGCTCAGTTGATTTATTCCAACCAGCAGACCACTCTTAGAAGAGCAATGTCTGCATTGTTCTTTAGTATTTGCTCAGACCGGGCCACTACCGTCAGCGCTACGTCGTCCGCAAAACCGATCAGTGTGACTCCTTCCGGTAGTTTCACTCCAAAGAGGTCGTCATATAGTATGTTCCATAATGTCGGTCCCAAAACAGATCCTTGTGGGATTCTACTACTGATCTCGATGTTTTTGGTCTGACCTTCAGCCTCCAGGATAATTGCCCTCTCAGACAGGTAGGATGCTATCAAGTTGACTAGACTCTTTTCCACTCCTCTTTCCAGCAACTTGTCCAGGATTCTTTGCTATGAAGCGCTGTTAAAGGCGTTTTTTACGTCAAGCGTTATAACCGCACATAGCCGTCGGTTTTGAGGTGCAAAAGCAGCCGCCTCTCTTGCTATCCGAATAACCTTGTTTATTGCGTCTGTTGTTTGCCCTCCTTCTCGGAAACCATATTGTTCTTCTGCTAGGCCTTCTTTTTGGCTTATTTCCTGCTTAAGTCATATCAGGATCAGTTGCTCGAGGAGTTTACCTTCCACATCGAGAAGACACACCAGGCTACAAGTAAGATTTGGCTTTAATGTATGGTGTGGTATGTACGGTAAGTTAACACAATCCGCAAAATAATTCCAAAGTCAAATAGTATTATTTATTTTCGGATAATCAACTTATAGGACCATCCATTTACCATTATACATTGAACGGCAAATATATTTAAACCTCTTAGAAGTCCAGATATTACCGGCCGTGAGAGCTTTAGTTCCTAGAGAACAAGAGCTATGGTTTCAATAGGACGGGGGTCCCGCACATAATACTCGAGAAGTACAAAACTTATTAGCGGAAGAATTTAACAATAATGTTATATCAAACCGGGGTCCTGTAAATTGGCCCGCTAGGTCCCCGGATATTACACCCCTCGATTTTTATCTTTGGGGATACGTTAAAAATGAGGTGTATGAGTTTGATCCCCCCGCAACTATAGAACAATTAGAGGAAAGAGTTCGGGACGATTTAAGTATATAAGTAGGAACAACATTCGAAAGGTACCTAGAACTGTTTTTAAAAAATGTGAAAAATGCATCAATAAAAATGGCCGTCATTTTGAATAGTTTAGCTTAATATGTATGTATTTTAATTAAAAGTAGTTTTTTTTTCTTAATGCACTTATTATAATAGTTTTGGTTAGATTGGTTAGTTTGGGTATGTTAGTACTAGTAAGTTGTAAAGTAAGCAGTTATAAACAGAAACAGATACCTACATTTAGAACGATACTTTGGAAATTATTAGCAATTTTCAAGGGATTTTTCGCGAATTGGGTTAGTTTGGGTTACCTATGACATAACCCAAGCAAAACCTGCTCCAGACCGGATTATGCTTGGCTAACCTAACGATGACGTCATCAACATTTCCCCTACTTCAGGTTATGTCGCGAAAACGTTAGATTACGCTCAAAACCTAAACCGTTTATGCTGGATTAACCTCGCGAAAAATTATCTCCCGTTTTGTACGGCAACCGCCCTCCGTAGCAACTGTTGATAAAGCCAACTCAATATTGTTACAATATTATTTTGTCCTTTGGACACATATGGCTTTTGAAGGCTTCCATAATTTCTTAGGTTCATAACAAGCTTGTCTTAAGGCTTGAGTGTTGCCTGTCGAGCTTGAGTTTCAAATAACTGGCGGTGCTAGACTTGTATTCCTATTACATTTAATATAACATTCTTAACATATTGATATTTTTAATGACGTTTCGCAGGGCGGCTATTATTAAACTTACCTTTTAACAATAAGCAATTTTTCGCGAGGTTAATCCAGCATAAACGGTTTAGGTTT
>MU186272.1:0-31915 GCA_016904865.1 Pissodes strobi | reverse complement strand
AGAGAGAGAGAGAGATCTCTTCATTTTGTAACAATTAGCCACGTTTTTAAGAGTGAAACTTTCTATTTGCGCTTATAACTATTATGTGCATACCATTTCCAGGATCGGAACAAAAATAATATGTGGTACGTTATTATTATTATTGTTTTCCTTTTTTCCAATTTTTTCTTACCAAAACGTTTCGTCCGCCGATTTTTTTCTCCTAAAGTATTCCAAATAAGAAATAGAAGGAAGAAGAAGACTAGGATGGGCTGCTTTTGGAAAATTAGCTCATATACTCAAAAATAAAAAAATATCGATGCATCTGAGATCTAGGGTTTTTGATCAGTGTATCCTGCCAATACTTACATACGGAGCCCAGACATGGATACTAACGAAGGAGATAACATCGAAACTCAAAGTAACACAGAGAGCAATGGAGCGAGCTATGCTGGGTATATCTCTGCGAGACAGGAAAAGAAACGACTGGATAAGAGACAAAATAAAAGTAAAAGATATAATTGAAACAGTCACAAAATTGAAATGGGAATATGCGGGACATGTGGCAAGGCGAGAGGATGGCAGATGGAGTACAAACATTATCAAATGGAGACCATATCTGGGAAGAAGAAACCGAGGAAGACCCCAAACAAGGTGGTATGATGACCTAAAAAAGACCACAGGACTAAATTGGATAAGGGAAGCACATAATAGAAACAACTGAAAATCTAGGGAGAAGGCCTATGTCCAATTCTGGATGAAGGATGGCTGATGATGATGATGATTCCAAATAACATTCCCCTTTCATAGCATATTCGAAAATTGTTTAAATCAATGTGTGGTTAAAGGTCACCAGAACCATAAACTAGTTTTTGTTTAAATTTTTAAGATATTATTTATTAAGGGACGTTTAGTACTTTAGCGTTACGAAAAGTAATTAACTTGAGTTTTGAATATCAAGCGTAGACCTATGTTTCAGACGCTGACAAGGCGAGCGCCATCTTGTCATTTTCCAAAATTCTATGCAGGGTCGACCAATGGTTTTTAAATACGCTCCATTCACTTTTTATTTTCCCCACAGTAGGCCATGGGAAAATTACACGACTGCCTTCCTGTATATTATCCAACGACACTGTAATTTTGGTTGTTTCTTAAACAGACTCCAGTCCCGGTTCGGGAACCCGTAATCTTTTCAAACAGCTACCGGTGACAAGGGCCTTAAAACAGTCCCGACGGCGACGAAAGTGATTAGCGGTCCCGGCACTAGGTATAAAAATCATTAGAAACCAGAATTCTTAAAGGCAGCAGGTAGTCACTTGCTTTAATTTTTAATGTCAGTGTCGCTAAGCCGGCAGGTTTTAAAAACCCTCTACTTTAAAAAGTTTTATCGAATAATAATAAGTATCGAAAACTAAATAAATTATTTTAAACTTTGAGTTTCCCTCTGGACTTTTTGTCATATTCGTCCATAGCACGAACACCTAAGGGAAAAATGAGCGGAAGTATAGATAATTTTGAAACGTTTCAGAAGGGTTCATTTTAAGGCTGTTTACGCGGTAGACCTAAATATAGAAGACAAATGATGCTCTTTTTAGATCGAGCCGCGGATCGAAAATCGGAGAAATTACTTTTTAAGTCTCACCCGTAAGGCGAACCATTGTGCTTGGACCAAATCTCTGAACCTGCGGTTCCTCCCATACTGAATAGGATTACTATCGCAACGACGAATTGTACTAGGGGAAAACCGCCCAACTAACATACGTATACCTTCACACACACAAAATGTGATTTTGGTAAATATTACGAGAGCAGTGTATCCATGAGAGTGGGTCTTCACGGAGAAGGTAAAATACCTCCTCCTGCACTCATGCTGAAATAAAATTTTGCCTCCCTGTAGAACCTTAATACATTTGCTATCCTTGTCTACCGTAAAGATACAAATATAAATCATGAAAAGGGCTCTGTTATGATGAAAGAGGAGTTGCTCTCATCAGTAAATGAGGAGTTACTTTGATATTAAAACAAATAAATCGTGTATGTTTACCTTGTGTCAAAAACTAGCAGATCTGCATTTATTTCTTCAATTTAAAGTTTAGTATTCTATGGAACTCAAATTAAGAAATCGAGTACTCAAAAAGGAGCAGTCAGAAAATGTTATTTTAGAAATAGTTAGTTCAAAAAAAGTGGTGTAGTTGAAAGAAGAATGTCCTATTTGTCTCAATCCATTGCAACAAGAAAAAATTTGCACACCAAATTCTTGCATTCACAAATTTTGTTTAGACTCCTTAACAGAATGGTTAAAAAAAAAATAACGATGTTTGCCCATTGTGTAGAAGTCATTGTGATTTTATTAATATGAAATATAATAAGCAAAAAATAATTATTGTGAAAGGAACTAAATCAATCAGATATATTTTGGAAATTATTCTATATGATGATAATAATGACGATGAAGAAGATTTTGAAGAGGATGACGTTTATATCATCCTCATAACTTCAAGTTTTTAAATAAGAGGGGATTTTGTGTTTATAAGAATCATTCAGTAGGTTACAGTTGTATGTATTAACAGTTATAATGACATCAGTAAACAGTATTTGAATGAGTATCTGAAGAATTTACAAGAAATATTAAGCCAATTAACCTGATAATTTTTATAATTGTATGCACAGTTCACCAGAATATGTTGACTTTTATTGGGACTTATCATAAAATTATTCAAAAGCTGTTTTCATATGTAATCAATATTATTTTGAAATTTTCAGTGTATTACAATTTGCAGTTGAAATGAAGCAATTGAAGCGGTTATTAGAAAAAGGGCCCAAATCAGGAAAATAAAGCTTGTTCGCGGTTTTATGCACTTGCGGAAAATGACAATGAAACTCAAGATATTTTGTGGTATGAGAACTATATGCAACATGCTGGGTATTGTAAAAAGGTTGTGAATGTGTGTGGCGAGTTCCTAAAACCGAAAGACAGTGTAAAGATTTTATTAGAACTTAATATGTTTAAATTATATTATAATATATTTATATTTTATAGATTAAAAAAATATTTTATAAAACAAAGGCAAAAAAATATAATTTATTTATTCATTTATAAAAATCTATTATGCATATAAAATACATTCAAAAGCGCACACATAGATGGTGACTTGGAATGATAAAAACATTTTGGCGTTAAAGAAACTAAAATTGGTTGGTCATCTAATTGGATTATAGGTTTGCTGGAGTATTTCCTTAGTAATCTGCTTTTTAGTTTCCTTTAACGTAAACAAGTTGCGCTTCCTTAGTCCATTTTTTCACAATTGGTGAGAAGTGGTGCAGAGGTGTATCTTCCAATCAATACAATGGTGATTTTCCATTAACCAGAAAGTTTGCTTGTGGCCTTCAAGAGAAAGAGAATTTAAAAAAAATGGTTGTTCGAAAACATAATGACTATGCCATAGACTGCCAATTCTTTAGGTAGGAACTTATTCTGTTCATCTTTAAACGCTTGAATATCCAAACTAACCTAATTATTTTTATATTAGCAAATTTTTTAAAAACAAAGCTTTTATTGCAACGTTTTTAAGTTCTTCTAAATTTTTAATGAAACTGTCTATTTCTTGCACATTAATTTGTGGACTAATTTAAGTAACTGGTTAGACTTATTCTAGCTTTAACTACTTTTACACAACTAAGAAATATTTGTTAAAATGTTGCACTATGAGAACAACTAGAAAATTAAAGTTGTTTAACAAGTTTAGTGAGTGGATTATAAGTGAAAACTTTATCATGTAATATTAAACAATATGCCGAAGTATTTTTTTTCTAAATCTTTGTTTAGTCTAAATTCTACTCTCATTACAGCAGATCCAGTATGTAAACATTAATTTTGATGTGAATAATAGAGGTTCTTCAGCTTTTGCATAGTAAGAAGATCCAAATTGGGAATACAATTCATACAATACAGCCACGGGATGTGGCCCATCAAATCCCATCGTCCTCCTCCAGCCTGAAGAACACCAAAATCCAAAGTGAGGAGCTATCAACAAACCCCATCCTCACCCCTTTCAGACTAGGGACCACCAAAGGAATAAGTCTGAGACCGATGCTTCCTAGGTGGTAGATGTATCTCGCATCGTCCGGTGAAGAACCACCCCACCAGAACTGGTAGGCGCTAAGCGGTTTTTCCGAATCACGTTCCGCTTTCGCGCTGGTGGTTCCGGGTTTCACAGTAGGAACATAATATGGATATGATGACGCCCCCAGGATCAAAATATTCCGGCGGTAATCTCTTCGTCCATTCGGATCTCCGGGCACCGGGTGGCCCTTCATGCAACGTTTCACAGGCAGCAAAGATACCGAACCAATTTAGAAAACATAAGAGACTTAAATACAAACATTAATTCGGTACACTAACATCTACAAAGCTCTAAGCTCGGAGAACTGAAAAATTTCATTTATAATAATCCTAATTTGCATATAATATTTCTGCTTGAAACCAACATCGATGCTGGTTTCAGGCTGAAATTTTACGATAGGCAGGTCCTGCGTTTTGATAGGCCTGATCGACGCGGAGGAGGCGTGGCCCGTCTGATTCACAGGTCAGTCCTTTACAAGCAGGTCGTAGGCCTGAGGTCCGTCATTGAGCACGTAGCTCTCGAGTTTGAGGGTGGCCTGCGGATTGTCGGCGCTTACTCTCCTCCGGGTCTCCGCCTCCAGGAAGAAGATATTCTTACTCTGCTGCCTGCTGGCAGAAAGACGCTCCTGATTGGCGATTTAAACGCAACGCACGTTAATTGGCGTGGTTCTTCCAACAGGAGCGGACGCTTGTTATACAGGTTAGTGGAGCAGAATATTGACCTTGCCTATCATCAAACTCCCAATCCTACACATTATCCCGGTAACCGATTCAACCCATCGTTCCTGGATATTGCTATTTCTCGAGGAATAACTAACGCTTCTGAGCTCATAGAGCTGAACGAGCTTAATTCGGATCACCTCCCAATCAAGATTAGCCTACGTTCTAGGCTACAAGTAGCGCAGGAAGTAGTCCTGTCCTATAGAAATCTTGATTGGAAGGAGTTCCGAGTGAGGCTTAGCCAAGCAACAGTTGTTCCAAGACAAATAGACTCTATCCCAGAACTTGAGAGCGAGGTGCAAGCTCTAGTCACAAACATACAGCGCGTCAGAGACGCAATTTGTCCTACTGTCACACTTCCAGATCATATAACAACCCTCATCACATCCCGTAACCGTATTCGGCGTAGGTGGCAACGAGCGAGGGTCGCCATAGACCGTGAACGTTTCATAGCAATGACCGGGGAGATAAAGGCACTCATTGCAGCCTACAGGAATGAGAAGTGGATGGAATACGTTAACACTATCAACCGTCATGATCGCTCGCTATGGAAGCTCGCCAGGCGCGTTCGCGGAGGCCCCGCCGAATTTCCTAGAATACTGCATCAAGGCGATGTAATAACGGATAACGTCGGGAAAGCGGAAGCATTCGCAGACTACCTGGAGGGCGTCTTTAGCGAGACACCAAACACTACTCCATTCCATGACACTGTAGATGCTGCAGTGGAAAACTTCATCTCCACAAAGTATCCTATCGCCCCGGAAGTGCTAAGCAAACTACCCATAACTCCGCTGGACATCAAGAGAGTTCTTGCCCGCCTACCCGGAAACAAAGCCCCCGGTCCTGACGGCATTCCGTATATTCTGCTTAAGAATATGCCGAATAAAGCCGTCATCCACTTTATGCACATTATAAATGCTATTTTATGCCTCCAACATTTTCCGCTCCCCTGGAAGAAAGCGGTGATAATACTGTTTCCTAAACCGGGCAAAGATGCGAGACTAACATCCTCGTATCGCCCCATATCTCTGCTAGATACGTTGGGCAAAGTAGCCGAGAAACTCGTAATGTCGAGAATTAACAATGTTGTTGAGAGTCTGAGGATTCTGCCACATGAGCAGTTCGGCTTTCGCCGCGGTCACAGCACTACTATGCTCGCGGCGAATGTCGCGCAAGATACGCTCAACGGCTTTAACGAGAGCAAGGCAACGGCATTGTTACTTCTCGACATAGAGAAAGCATTCGACAAGGTATGGCACAATGGACTCATATACAAGCTTTTTGCTATTCACGGAATGCCACTTCATATAGCATCCCTCATTGCGTCGTACCTTGCGAATCGCTCATTCTCGGTTCGTGTCCACAATAGTACATCAGGGTCAAGGCGCATCAAGGCCGGCGTGCCCCAAGGAACAGTATTATCGCCGCAAATATTCAGTCATTTTATAGCTGACTTTCCATCTCACCCCTCAACTTCCTTTGCCCTGTATGCTGATGACACTGTGATCTATTCACAATCGTCAGACATACAGGTCGCAAAGCATAATCTCTCTCAACATCTTAACCTTCTAGCTCCCTATTATAGGGACTGGAAAATATCCTTGAATGCGGCGAAGACAGAACTAGGGATTTTGACACGTAAACGTAACGTCGACATGACGCCAATAGTAATTGGTAACGCGGCTATCACGCCAAAGGACCCAGTCAAATACCTAAGGATAGTCTTTGACCGCAAGCTCCTTTTTTTCAAGCACGTCGCGGCAATAAGGGCTAAGAACATAGCAACACAAAAGAGTTTAAATCCTCTCATACGAACTAGATCTTACATGAGCCCGACTAACAAACTCACGATTTACAAATCAATCATTAGACCGACACTTCTCTACGGGGCGCCTGTCTGGTGCTCCGTAGCGAAGACCCACCTGAAACATATACAAACAATACAGAACAGATACCTGCGGGCTGCTTTCTCCCTGACACTATGGGATCGAGTACGTGTCACAGAGCTGCACAACATGGCGAGTATTGATTACATCGACCAGCACATCAACAAGCTTGCTTGCAAGTTTTACGATCACGGTATCAGGGGGTCAGAATTGATCGCAGGTATCGCCAACATACGCTACAACCAACCTCACCTACCTAAATACGGACCGTTATACAAACATACGGACCTGTTCTACCAAGAACTGAGACCACCATAAACGACTAACACACATTAAGCATACCATACGAAACATTAAGTATATAAAAAAAAGACTAACATACATAACGTGCGTACAATGAATAAGAGAACAAAGACTAAGAACAGACATACAAACAGCAACAAACAACCCAGCAACCAACTGACATCACTTCTGCCGCAGCCACCAAACCGCGCGTGCTATCCCCCTCCTATGCAACCTCTACGTGTTCCGAGCGATTAACTATATGTTATCCCCAGCCCTAAGGGCACAAATGCGTACGTCGTGTATGAATATATGCGACGATATGCATACCGCAGCTGGCAATTATGCCAATCACCTGTATATATGTATATATTGTATATATTTGTATATATATATCATGTTTGTGCCGTCTTGTGTAAAGAAGAAGCAGGTTTTTTGCTCACTTTTTCCTGTGTTGTAAGGCTTGAGCCACCCTTAAATTAAACGCACACAGATCAATACAGCCTCTAGGTAACGAACATATCAACTTTGTTGAAGCGATACCCCAAGTAACAATACATTGACTTGATCGCTGACTAAACTAATCTTATAAGGGCCGACATCAGCCCATAAGTCGCTGGATGTTTGGTACGCGAGTGTATACGCGCAGTGAAAGTGCGTATCAAACCCGTGAAACGAGAACACCTAACACTTAACACGTAGAATAAGATTAGTATTTATGTATCAATTATGCAATAAAGATTATTTTGATTTGATTTTGATCTACAAACAAATAGACCACACATATTAGCCCTTACAGAAACACAAGTATGTTCTACAACAACTACAGTAAACTACCTCTACCCTGGTTACGACCTACACCTCCGATTTAGACATTTGCCATCAGCTGCGGGCTTATATGAACTTGTAGACGAACCAACTCGGATCTCAGAGAGAGACGACCCGTCAGTCTGTTGTGAATAGTATACGCAAATATTCGCCTCAGGAATGGAAGCACACATCCCAAATTCCATCAAGTTACCGTGAAAGACCCTTAGGTAGGAAACAACAAGGTTACAAGTACTGGCAGCAAGTTATTTTACCGAAGCGAGAAACGAATGCAAACGTGTGATTGACGAAACTAAGGACAAACACAATCAAATAACCAGGAATAAACTTTTGCAATGCCCCAGTGGCTCCAGGAATTTCTGGTCAGTAGCAAAGACAGTAAGTAATAACGTTGCAAAAACGTCTCTTCCAACTTTGAAAGCAAACATGCTTGCCGAAATGTTTTCATCACACTTTACCTTAAACGCCCCCATAGCAAGGCTCTCCCCACCATATCCAATACCAACACTACCATGACAGAAGTTAAGTTTCACCACCGTGACATTCGTAAAATCTTCAAAGAGCCATTTTTTTCCAGAGTTTTTTCTGCCTTACCAAAAAGGGATTTACCCATCTTCGTGGAAAGTCGTTCGAGTACCACCTGTTTCAAAAAAGGCAAGAAAACCACGCCCTTAAACTATCGCCCAATTGCCTTGCTTCCAATAATCTCAAAAGTCATGGAACGTGTAGTCAATCAGCAACTACTCAAATACCTCGAGACCGGAGATATATAGGCCTATGTTGGAGTAGGGCAATTATTGAGAACGACGGAGAATCTCGAGCGATTGCGTTGGATATGTCGAAGGCATTTGGCATGACGGATTGCTCACCAAACTGCCGTCTTTCGGACTGCCAGCGTATCTGTGCAGCTGGCTTGCCAGTTTCCTTAAGAATCGATCTCTGCACGTTGCAGTTCATGGACACATCTCAGACACATTCACCATTAATGCGGGAGTGCCTCAGGGCGCAATACTCTCACCAACTGTGTTCCTCATCTATAGTAATGACCTGCTGATCGACCAATAATCCTGTTTGCAGTTTTGCAGATGACAGTACCCTTGTCTCCCAATTAAGATCAGGAAAACCTTTACCACCGACTGAGACTTATCACCGCAGACAGGAGCAGATTACAACAATTAATCAAGATCTGGAGAAAGTTCGAACCTGGGGCGACAGGAATTTGATTCAGTTTAATGCAGCAAAAATCCAAGCAGCCACGTTTATCAAGAAAGCCAATACGGCGGTCCCTGATATCATTATGGCGGGATCGACCATTCCTTCATCTTCGGCAATCGGACTACTGAGTGTATCGATCAACAGTAAAATGTCCTGGCATGATCTCGTTGCTAACATCGCAAAATCAGCCTCGCAGAAGGTTGGTGCGGTATTTCGCAACAAAAAAAACTGTATACACCGCAGCAGCTGCTCTTGCTCTACAAAGCGCAAATAAGACCGTGCTTAGAATATTGCTCACACATCTGGGGTGCCGTACCTAAGCACACCCTAAAGCTGCTGGATTCCATTCAGAAGAGACCTGTGTGTCTCGTCGGCGACCCGAAGTTGACCAGGGATCTGGATAATCTGGAATACCGCAGACATGTGGCCGAGATATCCCTGTTTTACAGATATTTATACGGCAGATGGCAAGAGCGCACCCATTCGTTGTACACCTAGAACGTCGCTTTACAGGCTCTTTACAGACTCTTTGACTCTTGACGCACTGCATTACTGTGGAACTCACTTCCAGGACATCATCTGTTTTCCCTTAATTACAACCTACAACTATTTAAGAACCGTGTCAATCAACATCTTCGCCCACATACCGCTCGTCGAGTGACTTTAGTGTGTGTGCCACTGCCATAAAAAATATGTTTGCTTATATCAAAGAAACAATCATTATAGGGATATCTTTCAGAATTCAAAAAAACTTTAATATTCCTTAAGTTCGTACCATTAAATTTACTCATATTTGCTGTATTAAAATCTCTTTTTTCCTGTTGAAACGCCACTATAACATGACGAGGAGATTTAACCCTAGTGGATGTCTTAACAGGCCAATTGTGTCTGGATATTTTCAAAAGTTCCGGATATTCAACTAATTCCCAACTTCTAAATGCAATTATTAAATCTTTTCCCTTATCAATAATTTTTGTTAATGATAATTCTTGAGGAATAGCTACCGAAAGATGTGGTATGTTCCACGTTAGTTTGTTAAGAGTAATTTTTAATATTTCGTTTGAATCGGTAGTTATAATGGCATTATTGTCAATGTTATCTCGAACAAGTATTATTTCGTTTTTGCGTTTAATATGCCTTTCCCATAGTCTTCAAAGAAGCCCCTCAACATTTTAAGAGGAATGAAACATTAAATAAACCAGTTCTTGCATCAAGTGATGTATTTGCTTTTTTTGGTGGTAAATCTATTTTGCTGATAAGTAGAAACTGCTAATCTAATAATTGTACAGAAACGAATAACTTGTTCAAGTGGGTTCACTCAACAGAGATGCGATTAATCCAGTAAACATTTTTGCAGCATAACCGCGCCTGACCGCCACTTGTTGCCCCAATAACGAAAAATTCAAATATACAGCTGATTTTTAGGCAGATTTCATGCGGTCACTTAGCAGGGGTGTGGTCAACATAGAATAACAGAATTACAGCATAATCGCATCTGACCGCCCCCCTTCCACCCCAATCTCGAAAAATTGAAATGTACAGCTGCATTTTAGACAGATTTAATGCAGTTACTTAGCAGGGGTACGATCAATACAGAATAACACTGCATAACCGCGTCTGCACACCGAACGCATCAGAATAATCTCTTACTTATTGAGCAAATACTGTTATCTTTTATAATTTTTTTTAAGGTGACGATATTCCCATTCTCAACTGCTATTTTCTCATAAATCATTTATCAAAGAAAATACTTCATTACTTTTATTTTCTGTTTTTTTTTTGTCTTTTCCAGATAGTTCAATCTTATATATTTTTGGTTTGGCAACTTCTTAGTTCTCCACTTTTAGATATCTTGCAAGGTCAAAAGTAGTTTTCTCATGCCACCACATTACCAAGAGTACAATTTTCTGAGAAATGAGAAATAAAATTGTTTTTCTTTTCTTGTATATTGTGTTTTAGCTAGATTCTTATTTGAGATACCTTATCCACATTCTGTTTTCAATGATATGTCACGTTTATAAAATAATGGTTTAATGTTATTGTAGTTCAAAATACGGTCCTATTAAGTTTTGCCGGCTATCAACTGTACGGGGCGCGTGGCGATCTCATGCAAGCAGCGTGCAATTCTTTACATTCAGTTTATCTTGGAAATAGACTGCAGTGTTAGGAATATCCCTGAGGCCGTCAGCGACCCTGAGATAGCTGGCATAGACAAAGTTGTCCACAAATTGATGAGTTAAGTGATTGATGGGAATCATAATAATTATAAAGCACGTTATTTTTGCTATCATCGCTAAAGGAGTATAATGTTAATTCTGCAGGCGGTCTTAAACCTCCAAAGTGATCAAAATAAATAATTGGTTATTGTGTTTTATATATGATGTCCAATGAGTTACAGGACCATTTGCATCTTTCAAATTAATAATGCCACATTCAACTTTATTTATCAATTTTGACAGTTTATTACAATAAATAATTCACGAAAATTAGGGATCTTCAGTAGTCTCACATATTTTTTTTAACTCAAAATTTAAGTGATTTACGAAGTAGCATATTTTACAGTTTTTTGCATATGGTTTCAAATATAGTCCATAACCTTGCTTATATGATCGTAAGAAAAGTCATTTTCCAATTGACATTTGCTCCATAACTTTATGTCTTTTTTGCTCCGAAAGTTTATTTTTTGCACTTTTAGCCGCATTTATTGACGAAGCAATTCCTGCAGCTCCCTCACTTAGAGCTTCTAATGCAGAAAGCCCAAAACCAATTTTGGAATTGGGATAATTCTTTTAGTAAGTTGTTTTACTTTCACGTTTTCTCTTCTAATAGAAGCTAAAGCATCTTCAACAGCATTTTGCAAATTTTTGTATTTTCTTCCTATTGCCCCCCTTTTGACCCTTTGTAAAGCAGCTTAGCAATTCTCAGATTCCTTTTTCGTTTTTTTTTTGATATTGTTCCTTTACCTTTTTTTATCACTTTGCCTTTCTTTTGAATACCCATACCTAATTTTATTAAAATAGGCAATATCGTCTTCTTTACAAGCTTCGTCTAAAAATTTTTTACCCTTATCCCCTGACAAGACGTTCAACAAGTGTCGTTCCTGGACCACAATATTTATATGATGGAATGTGTAATTCAACAGGTAGTTTATCTTTCAGCTCAAGCATTACACTTTTATTAGTGCTATCTAGCATGTTGTTCCTTTATGTATAATCTTAAGTTAACAGTTCATTTCTCAATTTAAATGGTTAGAGATTGATCAACACTTATCTAATGCAGATTGAAAAGCAACAGTTCTCTTTACCAATAAAAAATCACGATCTAGATATAACAAATTTTAGAAAGCATGGTATTTTCTTCAAAGGCTCATGTAAAAGAGTAGTTGTCGTAGGACCATCCGAATGCGTAAAACTAATCGAATTATTGCCTTTTTAAAATCCGAAAATGGCCTAAGATTTGAGAATGTGTATATTTACTCAAAATCATTATATCAGTCAAAATACTAAAAAGTAGTAGTTATTGTATTTCTACAATAACGACCGTGGAAGTACTACTGCGTTGTCTAAAGTGTCGTGAAGTGCATCAAGTGTGCATGTTTAGATACCTGGACAACGTTGACGATATAAGCCATATAACAGGTCATGATACCCTCACGGTTATATTATAGGCCTTAGCCTCACGTGACGTGGCACACAAATAACGAAAAATACAATTTTTTACGAAATTTAGTAAATTCAATTAAATAAATAGGATATTTTGAATCGTTCCGTGAAGATATAATACCACCAATTGAAACTAAACCTAATTCTGTTATCTTATTTGATGACATAGTTTGGTTTGTTGTAATCAGAATATTATGAGAGACTAGTTCTGTTTCGGTATACTAAAAATACTGACTGCTTTTATTTAACCCAAAACATATTTGTCTGTTCCTAAGCAATTATTTAAAAATAATACTAATCTGTTAAAGGATGGTATAAATTTAAAATATATTTATGATGATTATGCAAATACCCAAATGTCTTATCAACAATTTAAATAATTATGTTGTATTTGTTGGCAGTCTGATCTGGTAGTTATTGATAAAGATTGTAACTTGAAATCTGGTCGATATCGAAAGGGATTCGATAACTACATTAAATTTT
Source organism: Pissodes strobi (assembly GCA_016904865.1). NCBI lineage: Eukaryota > Metazoa > Arthropoda > Insecta > Coleoptera > Curculionidae > Pissodes > Pissodes strobi. Next base: position 18,737 of record MU186272.1, on the reverse strand, counting down.
AAAAAATATATAACCTTCATTCAAGTAAGTTAGTATTAATCTGAACTATATCTATAAACATGAATGAGAACATTGCAAGAGAACTAGTGAAACCTCGTAAAGCCGTAAAGCGAAAATATACCCTAAAGACAGACACAGCAGAATCCAAAATTTGCCAAGAAAGAGTTAAAACCAGTTACTGAAATTTTTCAAGAATTAATTAAAAGTATCAAAGCGGAACTATCAGTAAAACGGGAAGTTCCTTCACCTCCTCAACAATCTACAACAGCAACCAACAAGAAGACTGACAAACATACCAAAAATATCTTCCAAGTGAAATACCATCATTTTTGCAGGATGAAGAAATATTTCAGGATAATGATGATTATAATGACGATGTGTTTTTACCTAGCTCGAGTCGCAGATTAAGTTCCACAACTAGATTTCAAGAAAGAGAAAGTACTTTTAGTCCAAATGAATCCACTATATCCGAACCAACTAACGAATAAATTAGACAAAACATCCTTAAATTAACTAAAACTCCCACTTATAAGGAATATTTTGAGGCATTTCACCCAGTAGTAAGAACATTTGTCGATTTGTCAATTATGGGTAAACGAGATTTGGATCATACTCACGGTCTGACCCATTTCCCTACAACTGAATGGAAAATTGGAGATAGTTTAGTTGATTTTGAAAAGGAAAATTTTAAAGTTAAAAATTTAACCTACAACGGAATTCCGGGATTGTATAAGATATTTTTCCATGGTTATACATCAAACGATCTGGAAAAATAGATGGATATTTGAAAAGAACAAAGGCGTATAGAAGAAATTATGATACTAATGAACAGACCCAAGGAGGAACGTGAACTACGAAAAAGAATTCCCGAATACGCTCAAGGCTCCACTTCATACGAACACCGCGCAAACACACAGGGGGTAAGTGGCAATACACACAATATGCTGTCTAACCTTTCAAACGTTGTCAATAAAATCAATTCTCTTGTGAATGTATCTGAATTGTACTTTGCACTTGACGACTTCAGCAGTATGCCGGAATCATGCAACGGTGACAAAGTCAAGATAATGCAGGGTACAATTCAGTTCTTCTCATCGGAAATACTAAAGTACAACATATAATGACAATGTATCGATGTCTACATTTAACATTTTATCCTGGAACTGCAATAATCTTAGAAATAAACTTGGTGAATTTAAACATTTCATGTGCAATTCCCATTTTCAGATTGTCTTTTTGCTTGAAACAAGAATTAATCTCGATTTTAAAATTAAGGTACGCAACTATTTAACGGAGCGATTTGATAGGCCAATTCAAGACGGAGGAGGCGTGGTCTGCCTTATACACAGGTCGCTGAGATATAAAAGACGAACCCGAATAAGGTCGGTCATTGAGCACGTAAGTGTCAAGCTCGACGGTGGCCTGTGTATAAGCGGCGGGTACGCTCCTCCGAATTTGCGCATCACGCAAGCGGACCTATTCGCGTTCCTTGAGCCGGGTAAATGCTCCATTCTAATAGGAGATTTTAATGCCAAACACACGGCATATGTCGATACCTACATAAATCAAAAAGGCCGAGTAGTACGTAAGCTGCTCTAAGACAATCTGGAAGTCCAGTACCTCAGAACTCATGACCCCACATATTACTGTGAACGCTTCACCCCTTCATACTTGGACGTGGCATTTGCACGAGGAATGGCAGGCGTCACGAGACCCAAGGTCATCAGTGATCTTAACTCGGATCACCTTCCAATTAAGATGAGTCTAACTAACGTTAGCCTATGAAATCGAATGTGTTTCATACAAGAATCTTGATTGGAGAGTGTTCCGGGCAAGATTAGGCGATGCAACTGTCATTCGAGGCAAATAGATTCCGTCCAAGATCTGGAGAGTGAAGTGAACACCATAACCAGAAATATCCAGCGCGTCAGGGACGCACTATGTTCAAAAATCAGGAAGAGGCCGTTTACGGAATCTCTTCCTGATGATATTCTTCTCCTAATCAATCTCCGGAACTGAATTCGGTGCAGGTGGCAAAGCAACCGTGCAGTAAACGACCGGTTAGGGGTGAATGAACTTAATGATCAAATTAAGAGGAATATTCGAAATCACAGGGACGCGGCATGGATGAGCTCGGCACGGGGGATGGCTGCCTGTGGAAGCTCGCGAGGCAGGTTCGTAGAGGCCCGACCGAGATCCCCGCTACTCGCCATCGCGGCGAGGACGTCCTGAGCGATCAGGCAAAAGTCGAGGCATTTGCGGATTTCCTCGAGGGTGTACACGGGGAAATACCGGATACCGTGCCATTGCACGCTCATATCACGGAGCGGGTAAGGCCGTTTTTGAACCACCCTTATGCGATACCGCCCCCTGTGATGAGAAGACTTCTTGTCACCCCGACCGAACTACGCGGGGTTCTTGGCCAGCTGCCTCAGAATAAGGCACCGGGACCTGATACCATCCCTTACATTCTCCTCAAGAACCTACCCAACAAAGCCCTTGTGCATTTAATGCATATAGTGAATGCCATACTACGCCTGCAACATTTTCCTAGTTCGTGAAAAATCGCGCGAATAGTAGTTTCCTACGCTAGAGCAGTTCGGTTTTCGCAGCGGGCATGGCACTAAATGCAGCGAAAAATGAGCTGGCCATATTTACCCGTAAATTCCTGAATACTGCTGTACGTCCTATGCAGCTCAACAACACCCTCATCCTTCCCAAATCCAAAGTGAAATACCTCGGAATCATGTTTGATAGGAGGCTGACATTTTGCGATCATGTATCATACATACGGGATAAAAATCGTATAATATACGACAAACTGAAGCCTCTTATTAGACATGGTTCCTTCCTTAGTCCCTCAAATAAAGTGATCAGATACCAATCCATCACAAGACCCTTCCTGATGTATGGCGCACCGGTTTGGTGCTCTATATCGGACACTCAAATGCAGGAACTACAAGTTCTGCAAAACCGGCATTTAAGGGCAGCTTTTTCGGCGAGTCGTTACACTAGAATTACAGTCCTGCACGCGTGGTCCCGCATAGAGTATGTGAGGGAATACGTGGATAAGCTCGCGTGCAGGTTTTTCGAGTATAGTATTCGCGGCTCGCCGAGAACTGCCAATATTGCAAATGCAAGGTATGATCCGAACCATAGAGCCAAACACGGGCCCATACATCGTAGATCCACTATCTTTTACCTAGAACCCAGACCTCCCTAAATAAATCCACCCTATCCGCCGAAATATCCACCCTCCCTCACCCCTGAACTCCCCCGGCCGCTTCTCTAAAAACGAGAAGTAGCAGGAGCACAGAAGTTCAGTCCAACAATAACCACTTCGACTAGCCCAGAGATGGCTCCTCCCACCGTGCCCCAAAAGCCAGGTGGGCGGGGCTTGCTAAGGGACCTAAGAACCATATAAATATGGCCAGCTCAAGAATCGAGAGCAGTTGAACTACTGCACTCGGACCGTCTCTGCGCTCCTTGTTCCGGCGGGGGTAGCATGGCTACGCATCGCCAAGTTTCTAATGACTATTGCATCCAACACCGCACTGAGGTTGTCTCGAATAGCTGTATCCTTGATAACCTCCTACCTTTGTATGTATGTATGTATGAGTGAACGAATGAAGAACGAATGCTAGAAACACCAAAGAACCGTGGAATGGGGTTTTTCGATATGTTTTCCCCATACCCTCCCTCATCCTCTCACTTCCTTGAATCACAACCAAACTAATTCCATTGCCATCTGTTTGTAATCACTAATTGAAAATCCCTTGAAAGGCACAGCATAAATAAGGTTAGACAGCGTATCGCACTGCCACTTGCTTACGAAAATACAGACCGGGCATTCAATCGGCCCATGTTCTAATCAATGTATGCTGTGGAGTCGTGGAAGCATACGACTGGGATGCATGCGTCTCTACAATACAAACATTGTATCATAGCATAGGACTGTGTACTAGTAGGCTAAGGTGGATAAATCTAATTTGTTGACCATCTAAAAATCATGATGACCAGTCCCTTTTGCAAAAGGTATGGCGACCAAATTTCCTACATAGATGCTACTCGATAAGACGCTTCTGCCACCACCCCCCAACCCCCTCCGGAATTCCACTTGCCTCTTGCACATTTTAATAAAAACGTGTTGACTGCCCCTTTTCCAAGAGCCTAGCGGCACCAAATTGCCCACGATGATGCTACTCGATAAGACGCTTCTGCTACCACCCCTAACTACCCCTCACTAACCCCCTCCAGAATTACACTTCCCTCTTGCACATTTTAATAAAAACGTGTTGACCGACCCTAATTATTCTGGAGGGGGTTGGGGGGTAGTTAGGGGTGGTAGCAGAAGCGTCTTATCGAGTAACATCACCGCGGGCAAGTTGGTGCCTCTAGGCTCTTGGAAAAGGGGCGGTCAACAGGTATTTATTAAAATGTGCAAGAGGCAAGTGGAATTCCGGACGGGTTGGGGGGTAGTTAGGGGTGGTAGCAGAAGCGTCTTATCAAGTTTCATAATCGTGGGCAATTTGGTGGCTCTAGGCTCTTGGAAAAGGGGCGGTCAGCAGCTTTTTTCGATGGTCAACAAATTAGGTAGACCCGGCTAAGGTGACCTCTTATTGCAAATGTCTTGAATAAATGTTATATGCTATATATATATATGAATAGGTATAGGAAATCATAGATCCGAAATATCTAACAAAAATTAAGTCAAACTTAGTTGAAAGAAAATACTTAAACGACCAAGCAAATCCAAATCCTACTTCCAGCATCTCAAGCGTATCTATTACTAGATTAAGACCACCTCAAACACGTCAAAGAACAACGAAAAAGCAATCTACAAAGGGAGGAATTATCAAATAAAAAAGTTGAGTATGCGTATTATGACGATGTGAACGAATTAGTTGAGAGATTAAAATTACTAGTGTCGTCGCAAATGGGTGGTCATACCGGCAATCAAAATGAAATTGTATCGATATTGAAAGAACTTCGCAAAGCAAAGGTAATTGTATAAAAGCCAATTAAAATAAAAGAAACACCTATTATGTCTTAGAGCCCGAAGTTAAAATGTCGATGGATAAATTTGGATCGCACATACTTTTCAAAAAAGATAAATCAATTAGAAATACAAATGATAGTACACCTTCTGAAATCTTAAATGTAGAAATAAATAAAGTAAAATTGTACTACAACCTGGTTTTACCATTTATCGGAAATTGAAATTCCACTAAGAATCAATAGCAATTACTTCAAGATGGTAAGACTACGTATATTTTTCCCATTCAAAGAGGGCTATATAGAGATATCTGAATATCCAATAGAAGACATTGCTCTTCAAATAAAGGGAAAGACAATAATATATAGAGCGAAAACTAAGATTATATCAGGTGATGTAATCAGTTTTAAAAAAGGAAACAATATGAAATAATTTTTACCGATTTTCTATGGACAACTATAAAATGCCCAATTTTAATAGACAAATAAACATTCTTAGCTCACAACTATGACAAGATGTTAAAGCCAAGCAGAAAATATTACTAACGTCTGAGGGTTATAGTAAAAGATTTAACTGATTTATGGCAAGCTGATTTAATTGAAATGATACCGTAATGGAAATTCAATAGAGGATATCGTTACATGTTGGTAGTAACTAACGTATTCTCAAGATATTTTGAAGAACCTATTAAATCAAAATCAGAAAAAGAAGTTACTGAGGCAATGAATGAAAATGTTCCAAAAAACATTAAAACTGATATGGAAAAGGAATAAAGATGTTCAAAAGGTAATGGTTGATCTTAACATAGATCATTAGGTGTTCCAGACTATCCAGATCCCGGGACAACTCTGGGTCGCCGACGAGACGCACAACGCTCTTCTGAAGGGAATCCAGCAGCTTTAGGGTGTGCTTAGGTGTGCACCCCGAGATGTGTGAGCAATATTCTAAGCACGCTCTTATTTGGGTTTTGTAGAGCAAGATCAGCTGCTGCGATGTATACAGTTTTTCGATACGAAATAGCACACCAAGCTTTTGGAGGGCTGATTTTGCGTTAGCAACGTGGTCATGCCAGGACATATTGCTGTTGACCGAGACAGCCAGTACTTCGATTGACGAGGATGAAGGAATGATCGATCACGCTATAATGATGCCAGGGCCCGCCGTATTGGCTTTCTTGGTAAACGTGGCTGCTTGGGTTTTTGCTGCACTGAACTGGACCAATTTCCTGTCGCCCCAGGTTCGAACTTTCTCCAGATCTTGATTATGTAGTGTAATCTGCTCCTGCCTGCGGTAATAATTTTCAGTCGCTGGTAAAGGTTTTTCTGATCTAATGTATGAGGTTTATTGTTTATTTTAAAACATGTTTTATTTGTTTGGGATTCTCTTATCTCGTTCGTTTGTTGAGTCTGTGTTTCTTTGCAATAATTTTGAATGTAAGAAGAAATAAGAGCCCAATAATCTACATCATTTTGAACAGGAATTGAGTCATTACTATCTTCAGTTTCAGAGATATTATAATTTTAAAAATTATTTATTACAATATTCAATAGTGACGAGATAGAAAGAAGCTTGAAGTGGACTTTTCTGCCCGCAAGAACTACATAATCGCTATCGTCAGAGCGAGCAAGACTATCTTGCCGGCAGGAAACTATTAAATAACTATTGGTAGATAGTAATTTAATAGATTAAGTTTAATAGGATTTTAATGCGGGACTTTTTTGCCTACAAGGTATTAAATCATCATTATCACTAGAAAGATCAGTGAATTGTTTGACAAATTATTAATTTCGAAATTTATCTATTGGTTCATTCATTCGAGAACACGAAGGTTGATCAAAAATTTTTGATGAATCAAACTATTTTCTTACATGCTCCACATTACAATCTATTTGAGATTGAAATATTCCCCAATAATCTTTATATTTTGTCATATCATTTAAAACTTGTGATGAAATATCATATTCTTCACTATTTTGTCCCAAATAATATTCATTTTCCAAACCAATATTTTCGTTTTCTCCTTAATTTAAATCAAAATTATTATTTTCCAAAGATGTGATTTCAACACTTTCTCCTACATTTAAATTAAAAGTATTATTTTCCAAAGCAATATATTATTGTCTGAAGTTAAATCTTTCATTGGGATTATTATGTACGTCTTCGATGATTTAATAAATGATTAGAAACATTATTTAACACCATACCCTCTAATATATATCTTGAAAATTTTAGGATCTTTGACTTAAAACTTCCCTATTGTCACTTAAAATTGTCGGAATAGAAATATTTGATAAACTGTTCACTTTTGCATTTTACACCGATTTCTAATGGGTTTGTTTTCAAGATTGGGGACATCCGATGAATTAGAACTAATTTTCTAAAATTTACCGACCGATGTAAAGCACAGCTTGTGCGTGAATGAATCTTCAGTCGCTTTTATATGGTTGTGTTGAGAATGGAACGAGGTCGGGAAACCCCCTCCTGGGGTCGAGGTGGGGAGAGGGGAGGGCCTTCATGTGGCCTCGAACGGAGAGAGCGTAGCACGAACGCCTAGGGCGCTCGAAGCTTCGCGGAGAGGCGCGAGGCCAATGGACGTAGGAAACCCTTATCAACCGGAGCCTCATCACATGGAGCCGCAACAACAACCTGAGGCAGAGCCGCTCAACCATCATCAGCAGTCCGAACCACCTCATCATGAGCCCCATCAACGACAACATCGTCCTAATAATGCTAGGCGGCGATTAAGATAGGACGAGGACTCTGATGAGGTGGACTTGGATGCCGAAACAGTTCGGTGGTAGGCCTCAAGTAAATGAAATTTCATTAGCCACTCCCAAACTTTAGGCATCCCAGAACATGAAGTGCCCCCCAAAACATTTAATGCCATTAAGGACAATATTAGGATAAATTTTTTAATGGCAATTGATTAGTTCTAATAGAGACAACATTAGGATAAATATTTTTTAATTACAATTGATTAGTGCCAATAGAGACGATATTAGATTAATATTTAATTAAATTGCATAAGTACAAAATATGGTAAATTTTCAGTTAATAAATTATTTTATTCAAATTTTTCAAGTAATCTTTACTTATTAAACCACATTCTATTAGAAAACTAATTGCTTAAAGTACGCAAAATGGAAAAATTTTAGCTTTTATTCACATTTTTAAGTAATCTACTTATTAAACAACGTTCTGTTAGAAAACTCGCTTAATTAGGATTATTATTTTATTAAATTAGTAGTAAGCAAGCAAACAAAATAACGATTTCTCGTTAACAAATAATTGAAAATTGATAAATTACTCTTTTATCATCAATCAATATGAGATAATCAAATTTTGTATCTATCTGAAGTATTATACCAAATGTGCATATCGTAAACAGTATTTAACATATTCAATAGCAGTTAGTTTTTTTCATGGTTAATACAAAAGATTGAAATAGCTTTATCTAATATGGTAATATAGAAATATGATCGTTCACATTCAATTTTGTTTAGTTAGGTTCTCTTAAATGGATAAATAAAAAATATTTAAATTGCTCTACCAAATTTTATTCTTGATTTTCAAATAACTATTATACAATTTTAAATAGTAGTTAAATGGAATTCAAAATTCGTAGTTAGTTATTTTTTATACTATAGGAATATGAGTGTCCACGTAAATCTCAAAAACTCTATTAGTATCATTCAATGGCGGCTCATGAGTTTATAGAGTGGGAGGGTGCAAGCGAAGAAGGTATTTGGCTCTCCCATGAAAAAGCCCGTCGCAGGCGGAGGTTAACCAGCCGAAGGCCCAATTTTTACCCAACCCAAATATCGTTAAAATCGTGTTGGATACTTTACCCTAAACAATTGGCTGTTTTATCAGTGATTCGCAAAAAGGTCCAAAATCTTTCGCATATAGCATGCCCCTTGACATACCTCAATATTATTGCCATTTGACAATCATTGCTAACATCAGTAGTTTCGTCGCACTGAATTGACAAAAAACTCGCATATGTCACTTCTTTCAATATTTCATTTTTACACAGTTAGCACGAAGTCTAAAATATCATTTTGAGTTGCTTTCGACGTTCCTTTAAAACAGGTGACGTTTCTAAATGTTCTTTCAACACGCATTGTCTAATTCGGCACTGTAATTTATAAATTGTTTGAAAATTCCAGATAACCCACGATTTAAAGACTCGTATGTTTCATCGTGGCCTCGGATTGTCAACTCAAAAACGCCACAGGACTTTACGCAACTTATAATTCTCCCCAAAATGTGCCGATTTTTCCTTACTACATCATTATGTTTAGCAATTTGCTGTCGATGTGCTTAACTGTTGTGCAATTACTAGTTAAGCATCCTCGTGGAAGGATCGATTTAGTCTGGTGTATGGTGAATATAGTTGATTAAAAAGTGTGCACTGACTTTCTGGGTTCGGGGAATAATCTTATGGGCATTTTTTACGCTTCCAATAACAGTTCAAATCGGCGTAAATGACGAAAATGTCACCGGTGAATCCATTTGTTTGCTATCCGAACTGATAAATCTAGGTGTTTTTTGTGGCGGCAGTACGTGCTGAGCCTGCTATACGCGTAGCAAGGCCGGATACAGAAAATGTCGGATGAGTGCGGTAAATGTAGAACCAAATTTAAAAGAAATTAACCTTTTCAGAATTGTTCAGACCACTTTTTGAAAGTTTTCAGTCTACCAAATACAAAGTTATGTCACACTCATTTGTAAATACACAAAAAAAAAATTGCGAGTCTGCTAGTACTCGAGACACTGATGTGTAAACATATCCTATATCGACATCGGTTGTGTAATTTAATTTATTGCTTCAATAGCGTTTAACTGGATAACTTTTTAAAGCCCTTGGTATTTTGTATGCTTCACAAATATTTGAGCAGCCCTCGTAAAGAGTATATTTCGTCTTCATGACGCCTGAATATAGGCAACCACTTATTTGGAATTGGTTGCCTATATTCTGGCGTTAGAAAGAACACGTTTTACAAGGATGCGCTCAAGTAGCTGCGCACTAATCACTGCGCTTGGGTTATGATGTCACATCTCCTTACACACTTCCGTCCATTTTACCGTCGCGTAAGATGTTTACACATCAAAAATTCCTTTGCCATAATGAACTGTTACGTTTTTCCCTGTGAGTTCTTAACGAAATCACAACTTTTACTATTTTAAACTAATACTCTCTTTATTCTATGTCACTGTGTACAATTAAACACACCAAACTAAGTACTCTTATATCTTTACAACTATTAGTTCTTTACAATTCAATGCTCAATGATTAACTAACTAACTCAACACGCTTTAGGTATGCTACTTATATACAATCTCAAATTTATCACGAATACTCGGGAAGAAACGGGGCAACTCTATAAGCATAGCCATAACTAACCAAAACTAACTAGTAAGTTCACTCAGCGGTAAATCGTTTGATGTAATTCAGCCACATTCTTTTATATCACGAGATAACTGGAGATGAGCGATGCGCTGCGTAAGTGTCCGATCGATTCGCCTGGCTTCAGTCAGTCAGGCGTTTACCAGAGATGTATTCAGGAGATTGTATGGACTCGTACCGAAAGACCTACTGACTGTCGGTCGGGTGGTAAAAATCAAGTAAAACTGAGCAAAGTTGTAAAAATATTTTAATAGGAGAAAATTGAAAAAAAAATTGCTATACATGGTGTCATTTTTAGGTGATACCACTGTTGCTATCTCAGAATCTAATAAGAATTTAACAACACTGCAAATCGATCTTGAAAAGACATCAATAATGGCAACCTTTTACTAGTTTAATCAACTTTGTAGCTTTGACCGTTTCAAAGATAGCAATAATAGTGGAATTACCTAAAATTTATTTAAAAATATATAATAATATAATACTTCGGAACCTCTTTTTTACTATACTTCTTTGGTTTCATGAGAGTGTTTTTAAAGGCCACGTCACGACATGGTTTATGTTTTCGTCTAGCGTTAAGGAATTTTCGTATCGTTGAATGGACGACTAACTCAAACTAACCAAATCTATCTAAATTGATTATACCGTATCGGCACCGGCACCAGTTCAAATGACTACAATAAGTTGAGACTAAGTGGACCTAACCGAAAGTTGGTTCGACGACTAGCCCAAACTAACCTAACCTATAAAAATTGATTATAACATATAGGAACCAGTTTAAACGACTAAGATAAGTTAAAACTAAGTGAAACTAACCGAAACGCGATTCGGCGATTAACCAAAACTAACCAAATCTATTAAAATTTATTATAACGTATCGTAACGGGTTCAAATGACTAAAATAAGTTGATACTAACCCAAACTAACGAAATCTATTAAAATTGATTATAACGTATCGAAACCGATTGAAATGATAAAAATAAGTTGAGAATAAGTGGAACTAACCGAAAGTTGATTGAACTACTAACTCAAACTAACCCAAAAGTTGATTGGACGACTAACTTAAACTAACCAAATCTATTAAAATTGATTATAATGTATCGGAACCACTTTAAATGAAAAAAATAAGTTGAGAATATGTGAAACTAACCGAAAGTTGGTTCGACGACTAGCCTAAACTAACCAAATCTATTAAAACTAATTATAACGTATCGGAACCGGTTCAAATGACTAAGATAAGTTAAAACTAAGTGAAACTAACCGAAATTTCATTCGACGATTAACCAAAAACTAACCAAATCTATTAAAATTGATTATAATCTATCGTAACCGGTTCAAATGACTAAAATCAGTTGATACTAACTGAAACTAACCAAAACTTGATTGGACGACTAACCCAAACTAACCAAATTTATTAAAATTGATTATAACATATCGGAACCGATTCAAATGATTAAAATAAGTTGAGACTCAGTGAAACTAACCGAAAGTTGAATCGACGACTAACCCAAAATAACCAAATCTATTAAAATTGATTATAACGTATCGGAACCGCTTCAAATGACTATAATCAGTTGAGAATAAGTGAAACTAACCGAAAGTTGAATTAACGACTAATCCAAACTAACCAAATCTATTAAAATTGATTATAATGTATCGGAACTGATTCAAATGACTAAAATAAGTCGAAATTAAGTGAAACTAACCAAAAGTTGATTGGACGACTAACCCAAACTTACCAAATCTATTAAAATTGATTATAACGTAATGGAACCGGTTCAAATGACTAAAATAAGTTGAGACTAAGTGAAACTAGCCGAAAGTTGAATCGACTACTAACCCAAACTAACCAAATCTATTAAAATTGATTATAACGTATGGGAACCGGTTTAAATGAATAAATTAAGTTGAGACTAAGTGAAACTAACCGAAAGTTGTATCGACGACTAAATCAAACTAACAAAATCTATTGAAATTTAATGTGGTTCCGATATGTTATAATCTATTTTAGCAGATTTATTTAGTTTGGGTTAGCCGTCGATTCAACTTTCGGTTAGTTTCACTTAGTCTCAACTTATTTTAATCATTTGAACCGGTTCCGATAAGTTATAATTATTTTTTTATATTTGGTTAGTTTGGGTTAGTCGTCCAATCAACTATCGGTTAGTTTCACTTAGTTTCAACTTATTTTAGTTACTTGAATCAGTTCTGGTACATTATAATTAATTCTAATAGATTTGGTTAGTTTGGGTTAGTCGTCGATTCAACTTTTGGTTAGTTTCACTTAATCTCAATTAATTTTAGTCATTCAATGTGGTTCCGATACGTTATAATCTATTTTAATAGATTTGGATAGTTTGGGTTAGACGTCGATTCAAGTTTCGGTTAGTTTCACTTAGTCTCAACTTATTTTATTCATTTGAACCGGTTCCGATACGTGATAATTAATTTTAATAGATTTGGTTAATTTGGGTTAGTCGTCCAATCAACTTTCGGTTAGTTTCACTTAGTCTCAACTTATTTTAGTCATTTGAACCGGTTCCGATACGTTATAATCAATTTTAATAGATTTGGTTAGTTTGTGTTAGTCGTCGATTCAACTTTCGGTTAGTTTCACTTAGTCTCAACTTATTTTAATAATTTGAAACGGTTCCGATACGTTATAATCAATTTTAATAGATTTGGTTAGTTTGGGTTAGTCCTCCAATCAACTTTCGGTTAGTTTCACTTAGTCTCAACTTATTTTAATCATTTGAACCGGTTCCGATACGTTATAATAAATTTTAATAGATTTGGTTAGTTTGAGTTAGTCGTCCAATCAACTTTCGGTTTGTTTCACTTAGTATCAACTTATTTTAGTCATTTGAACCGGTTCCGATACGTTATAATCAATTTTAATAGATTTGGTTAGTTTGGGTTAGTCGTCCAATCAACTTTCGGTTTGTTTCACTTAGTATCAACTTATTTTAATCATTTAAACCGGTTCCGATACGTTATAATCAATTTTAATAGACTTGGCTAGTTTGAGTTAGTCGTCGATTCAACTTTCGGCTATTTTCACTTACTGGGGCGTCTTACGTGAGTGATTTGCAGCGAATGCGAACGCGATGCGCTGGCGATACCGTACGAAAATTTCTTATAGTCGCACCGCATCGCCACTGATTCGCGTTCGCGTTCGCTGCACATCGCTCACGTAGGACGCCCCGTTAGTCTCAACTTATTTTAATCATTTGAACCGGTTCCGGTACTTTATAATCAGTTTTAATAGATTTGGTTAGTTTGAGTTAGTCGTCCAATCAACGTTCGGTTAGTTTCGCTTAGTTCCAACTTATTTGAATCGGTTCCGATACATTATAATCAATTTTAATAGATTTGGTTAGTTTGGGTTAGTCGTCGATTCAACTTTCGGTTTGTTTCACTTATTCTCAACTTATTTAAGTCATTTAAAGCGGTTCCGATATGTTATAATCTATTTTGATAGATTTGGTTAGTTTTGGTTAGTCGTCGATTCAACTTTCGGTTAGTTTCAGTTAGTCTCAACTTATTTTAATCATTTGAACCGGTTCCGATACGTTATAATCAATTCTAAAAGATTTGGTTAGTTTGGGTTAGTAGTCCAATCAACTTTCGGTTAGTTTCACTTATTCTTAACTTATTTTAGCCATTTGAAACAGCTCCGATACGTTACAATCAATTTTAATAGATTTGGTTAGTTCGGGCTAGTGTCCAATCAACTTTCGGTTAGTTTCACTTATTCTCAACTTATTTTAGCCATTTGAGGCAGTTCCAATACCGACGTTATTATTAATTCTAATAGATTTGCTTAGTTTGGGTTAGTCGTCGATTCAACTTTCAGTTAGTTTCACTTAGTCTCAACTTATTTTAATCATTTGAACCGGTTCTGATACGTTATAATCAATTTTAATAGATTTGGTTAGCCTGGGTTAGTTGTCCAATCAACTTTCGGCTAATTTCACTTAGTCTCAACTTATTTTAGTCATTTGAACAGGTTCCGATACGTTATAATCAATTTTAATATATTTGGTTAGTTTGGGTTAGTCGTCGAATCAACTTTGGGTTAGTTTCACAGGGACAAAATATATTTTTCGTACTTCCGGGACTGAAATAATAACTTCACTACCTTGTGACAGGGACTAAATGTCACTTTTTGGCCCTCCGGGACTAAATATTGTCGGAAATCCCGGAAGGATTAAACTACAAATACTGACTGAGCTTGTGACACTAGTAATGACAATGTTTCAAAATTATTCTTGTCACAACGCAACGTTACTACGGTAACTTGTCAAGCAGTGACTTCTCAAAAAAACGCGGCCTGCCTGGCGTGCGCCTCGCTTTATTTGTAATAATTATGTTTTTGTAAAGGTTTCTATGTGCTTTTTTATACGTTTCAATTTAGGAAGTACGAAAAATATCGTATATACCTTGCGACTTAAGTAGTAGTCTTAATCCCTCAGGTAAATTATGGCCCTCCCTACGGTCGGGCCATAAACTTTACCTTCGGGATTAAAAGTACTACTTCAGTCCCGCGGTATATAATATACTATAATATCTACAAAGCATTCCATTATCGTTATATTATGTACTTATATCAAAGAAATAGCAAGCAAAATCCTATTCTTTCGAATAAAAATCTGACACCTAGACGATTTTTCCGGTCTTGTCACCTAATTTTATTACTATATCTATTCGCTGATCCGGCTATAGATTTTACCTATTTTCCTTTGTATTTTACATTGCTTCGTATATATTTCCACCCAAGTCCAAATAAAATATTAAAATACAAATAAAATTAAGAAATCCGACTCTGTTCTGAACACTCTGCCTACACACGAACGACTGATTAAACTAAAACGCTTCACATGCTGCCACCAATCTGCGGATTTTCGGCGGCTGGCTGAAAATATTTGGGGGAGTGAAGCTACTAGCTTATGTATACTTTGCTATAAGATTCTTGAACAGGGCATCGAGAAAATTCCACAGTTCCTGAATCTTCGCGGCCGGCGATGCCTCGTAGGGGAGAGCGGGAAGGGTCTGGACGGCGGGAGGCTCTGGACGCATTTAAAATTGCCGCTCAAAAAGCGCGTGGCTCGCTTTCCTCTCGCCACAGAGTTTGTTGTAGAGGCAATTAGTGACTGATAAGTTGTCAGCTAGATCACATCGCACGTTTCGCTGTGAGACCAATCTGTCGATTTTTTTACTGTTCAAGTACATATTCGTGAGTTACCGATAACGTCCTAGTTTGCCTATCTATTGAGATTGTTACATAGTTCGTTGACAATAGTTAAAGGTGAGTATTGACTGATATTTTATGTAATTTGTTTCTAGTTGCGAGGCATTTATTGAGGCAAAACTTATTATTTTATAAAAATGGTGGATGCGGGAGGCTATGGACATCTGTCCTGTGCGCCAAATCCCATAAAAGACAGAAGCTCTAGATATATGGACATGATTTATTTTAATGTTGATTTAAGTGAGCATAGTCTTTTTTAGTCGTAGTAATTTCTTTTGTGTCTGTGTGAAATCTTCTTTTGTGTTTTTAGGTTTTTATTATTGTCAGAGTTGAGTAAACATTTATGTAAAAATCATTAATACAACATCATTTTTAGCAACCAAACTAGTTTCCTTTTAAATAAACGTACATTTTTATTTTCTTTTAAATTAAATACATATTATTAAAATGGCTTTTCATTGTGTCTTGACGGTCCCGGTTGGTTGGGAGGGTCGGGACAATATGCAGGTAAATAAACTAATATATACAACTTTTTTCCTAATCATTATTAATGTATCTCTCTCCTCTACATAGACGCGGCAAGGCCAGTTCTATAGGGTAGCACAAAAACATTCGGATGGTTGCTAGCAACCTTGCAACATTGCCTCCCTCTTAAACCTGATCGTCCCGATCAGCTACTTCATGTCCGTGATATGTTTTGAGCCTGTCGAGGTGGACAACTTTCAGTTTGCTTCTGGGGCTACGTTGAATTCTATACACTACGTCATTAGTTCTTTTGATGACTGTATAGGGCCCTTCCCATACTGGTGTTAGCTTGGGAGATCTTCCTTCCTTCCGTTGCGGATTATATAACCAGACTTTATCATTCATCTGAAATCCCATAGAGTTAGCTTGATCATATCGAGCCTTCATTCGGTCACTGGCGAGACGTTCAAACGGTAGTCCCACATCATTCTGTTTCAACTACCCACTAGATCTTGTCTGGGGTCCTTGGCTTGAGGCACAGTTTGAACACTGCTGGCACCATGATTTCACATCCTGGCAGTAGTTGACCCAGTAAAATCTGTCGCGGATCTTGTCAATCGTTCTGTTAACTCCGAGATGAGCACCAAACTTTCCATTATGTACTTCTTCCACGACTTCCGATACCCCCTTCCTTGGTACCACTAACTGCGTCTTCACTACTTTTCCATCGGCGCTTTCCCAGGTTCGTTTAAAGAGTCCATTTTCAACTACCAGAGAGACCCACTGAACCCACAGAGTTTTAAAAGTAGATCCCTTAGTTGAAATATCTCTCCAGCTTGGTCTTGGTTGACGTTCTTCTTTAGCTTTTAGCAGTAGTGCTATTTCGCTATCCTCAAGCTGATCTTTCTTTAGTTGCTCTGTGGTCCACTGCTGATCAACTTTAAACTTGGTTTGCCCAGTGGGAGTGATTCTTTCTCGTTGGTCTATTCTTTGGCAATGTTTATAATTATTCTCGCATGACATTCTGGATAAAGCATCTGTATTATTATGCCATCTTCCTTCCCTGTGCTTAGCCTTAAAGTTATATTGTTTTAACTCTTCCTGACTTGACTTTGAAGTGCTAGCGTCTCTGGATGGAGATGTAGACCGTAGTTGTACTCGACAGTCTCTCTTGAATTGCCCAGTCCTGCCAGATATACCTATAGCACTGATTTGAAACATTTCGGTTACAGGGTCTAACTTCTAGTGGCTCCCGGAATCTCTGTACTCGACAGTCCCTTTTGAAATGTCCAGTCTTGCCACATCTATAGCACTGATTTTTAGTATTTCGGTTACATGGTCTAACTTCCAGTGGCTCCCGGAACCTCTGTACTTGGCAGTCCTTTTTGAAATCTCCAGTCTTGCCACATCTATAGCACTGACTAATAGCATTTTGGTTGCATGACCTAACCTGTAGTAGTTCCAGGGCAAATCCACAAAGCGCTACTAGTGATGTAGCCATTTCTTCGTTATTCCAACCGTTGTCCAAGATGTTTGACCGTCATTCGTTGGAGGTTTTATATTCTGTCCTGTGGTGAATACCCTCTCGGTGGGTCCTTGATTTTTTAGTCTGGTAACTTCTGCCTGAAGATTCTGCAGTTCTTTCGGTACGTTTCCAACTTCTTTTTGTATATTGTCTACTTCTTTTTCAAATTTCTCATTTTGGCCGTCCAACATTTTCTGCAATTTTCCTTGCTCGCCTATAATTGCATCCAGCATCCATTTCTGAAGCTGGTCCTGTTCTGCTTGCCTTCTACGCTCACCCTCTTCCCTTCCGCTTGCCTTTTATCTTCTTGGTCTTGTAAAATTTTCTGAAGCCGGTTCTGTTCTGCTTGCCTTTTATCTTCTTGGTCTTGCAAAATGTTCTGAAGTCTGTCCTGTTCTGCTTGTCTCAGAATTTAAATTTTCCATGAAATCGGCCAACATTTTATTTATTTTCCTGCCGTTTGTTGCCACATAATTTCACATAATCCACCAATCAAACGGTCTCGTTGAGGTACTTGTACCCTCTTCTTTCCTCGAAAAATACTACACAAGTCCGGTCCCTTCACAATCCAACTTCTGACACCAAATGTTACGTTTTAACGAAATCACAACTTTTACTGTTTTGAACTAATACTCTCTTTATTCTATATCACTGTGTACAATTACACACTAAACTACTCTTATAACTTTACAACTATTAGTTCTTTACAATTCAACCCTCAATGATTAACTAATTTAACACGCTTTAGGTCTGCTACTTATATACAATCTCAAATCTATCACGAATATTCGGGAAGAAGCGAGGCCGCTATTAGATTCTCGACAAGGCATCGAGATAATTCCACAGTTCCTGAATCTTCGCGGCCGGCGATGATTCATACATAGACGCGGCAAGGCCAGTTCTATAGGGTAGCACAAAAACATTCGGATGGTTGCTAGCCGTGACAGAACTAATGTACGAGAGAGATAGAGCAATATGGCTTGGTTTTGGGAGAACAAGATATTAAAAAAAAAGACAAAAATCAGGCCCGTATTTAAAACTGAATTGAATTGAAAATCTGATGACTGCCAATAAAAATGTTTAATTAAAA